>JBBPTX010000414.1:0-26570 GCA_038094595.1 Pulveroboletus aff. annulatus
CGGTGAGGATCATTTTGTCATCAAGTTTCTTGAGCTCCGTCAAGAGCGCATCAATTCGCGTTAAAGCAGCCTTGAATTGCGAGGCATCTAATTGGCTATAGAGGTGGGTTAGGTAACGGAGGGATTAATTAGCATTTTGGCAGTCTCACAGAGCGACAAGACGAATCTCCAGACTGTGCTTGAGGAATATACGCTTTTCGCGATTCGACCAATCAATGTTGTCCGTAAGAACGTCAATTTGGACTTGACGGCTGTTGGGAATGTCACTAAAATAGTTGAGTAGTGTTCGAACTGCAGGTCTTTTATCAGAATGCATATACTGGCACGAGTTCATGACTTACTGAGCTTGGCAGTTTTGGCTTTGGCTGTTGAGGACATGAATGATCTCGAGAGCGTGATGACTTCTGCCAGGCCATTGGCATTTCTGTACACGGTTGCACTCGTGCTAAACAGAAGTGGGAAAGCACACACTTATGATCGCGGTGAAGTTCGGCGAGCTTGATCATGGCAGCTTCTTGATCCCGAAGTGACTGATCTCGATCACCTGTAGAAGAGCTTGCGCTGGACGTTGCTGCTACGAGAGACATGGTCCTTCAGTGTAGTGTCTAATGTCGGCAGACGTACTTGCAGATGCCAAAATGTCCTTGTAGATCTGCTCTGCGCGTGCGGGGTTGGTAGAAGCAACCGACTCGGCCTCTTTCAGCAGGATGTCGTTGCTAGACATTCTAATGATTCAAAGGTAAGTACGCGCCTCGTCAAGCAATGACGCGTCTTCTTACTAGTCTTGGGCACTTTGTGTGCAAATCACAAATACGGTCAAATAAATAAGCCCAAACATATAGTTTTGACTGATCGTGTCTACTCGCCGACCTAATATTACAGCAAAGCGGCGTATGCAAATGACAAGCCACTGTGCAGTGTATTCTCCCATGTGCCCCTAGGCAATACCCATCCGAGATAGACGACTTGGAGATCGATTGGCACGACGAAGACCGCAACCTCACGATTGTCCTTCCCAAGTGGAGTGGCAGCGGTCCGGGCGTGGCCACACGTTGGTGTCCAAATTCGAAGGGGAACCTTTCGTCCTCTCTGCTCTTGTCAAGCTTTCTGATTTTCGAGGCCCAACGGTAATTTCATCCGGCCCGAGATCGGCTTGCTCAAGAGAGCCAAGTTCCAATTTTTCGGCTTGTCCCACGGCTTCCTGAAGGTTTACAACAACCTCGCTAGGTTCCAGACCCAGATTGTCTCTTTGAAGACATGTTCTCTGATGCGTCTGGTAGGATGATTCGTGTGGTTTTTGAGCGGAGGGTAAGGACTTGACGGTCATTGCTTGTTCGTTACGTTGACGGGCTGTCGGCCAGGACCATGTAATCCCCGATTTGCCTGTGTGTCATGGCGACCACTCCCAAGATGAGGGTCCTGCCACTCTGGATGGACTCGACGGGGAGACGATCAATTCATCGACGAGAAATTTAGAGACACTTGATACCATCAAACCCGAATAAGCGCCGGTGCCCCTCCGCGTGTACGAGGAACGCTTCATCGAACCCGCTGCTGTTGATCAGGTGCTCCGTGGGGCCTTGGTTCGCGTCGATTACATTATCCATCACATCTTCCTCGGGAACTTGTCGCCCCTGCATGACTTGTTCCGTGCAAATTTTGAACAGATCCTTATCATTGAGCGCGGCTCTTCCGTTTCCAGTAGCGCCCTCGCCAAGTCGAGAAAATTGTTGCGTCTCCAAATGATGAGGTCGCCAGAGATTCTTCTCAGATCTTGACGTGGGCGGTGTTGGAAAGCGGTGGCGTCCTTCCCAATGGCCCTGGCTTGTCGTGAGCGACGATGAAGTGTCTGGGGAGTCAGGCAATGGGGTTGTAGAGGGAATCTCTGCGGGTGGCGGACGCGGTGAAGATGCAGACGGGAGCGACGGCAATGGCCAAGGTTTGTTCGAGGAGGGAGCCTCGTCTTCCGCACCACCTGGGGGTAAATGAAGGTTCTTGCCAGTTCTACTTGGCAAGCTTCCGCTCACTCTCTTCCGGCACCAGACTTGAAATCGGTGCTAATATGTGAGCTGCTTCTGTATCTCGTTGTCTGTTTCATCTCCTCGTAGATGTATTGTCTGAAGTTTGTATTCGAATGTGTTACTGCTATGATGTGGCGCTCTGAGCGCAGCAAGGCGTTTCGTCGACAAGGTCGACTCTGGTACAAGGCACTAAGTCATCAGTACTGCGGTCCCCGACTCTTGCAGGAATCAGTTGTATCAAGACTAGTAGGGATAGGGGGTAGAGGATGAGACCCATGGGTCTGCGATCTCGACCAGCGCATTGTGGTCGAATCGACGCGCACGAGCACTCGGGCGCTGTAGGGCAGTGGATGGATCAACATGCACCGTCCTAGTGGGACAACATGCACGCACTGGTGAGTCCAATAGTTCGACAGTCAGTAATAAGAAAATATTGCTCCATTCGGGTAGTTTCCTTGGATCGAATAGAGTTGTAAACATCGTTAGAATACATTTCCTGCCAGGATCGCTTCCCAAGTGTTGGTTGGGGCTCGAGTGTGAGCTTCATCACCTTGAACGATCCGGAGAGAGCGGTGCGTGTAGAGCTATTGGAAGGGCAGCATGATGGATGGAGCACCACAAGGCCGCAGGATTTGGTATTTTGGATTTCGGTACCCCAAGTATGCCGCGTGCTTATCACCGACCGCGGCAGACGACAACACCGAAACAACGCAGACAAGTTCACAAGTTCCAATTTCCACTGCATGTGACAGCGGGAAAGCCATCGGTGGGCGATACCAAACGATGTACATCATGACAAAATGAAAACTCACTTTGACGCTGTTCCCCAGCTATCAGCGACCGGACATGCAAATTATTGGCCAAATGTTCATTGCGGCACACCCAAAAAGAATGCCACAGATACTCCTGGATAGGCGTCTCTATACTGTATCGAACGCTCTACAATTCTGATGATACTCACGAGTTGCTAGGTGACCCCAGGAAATCACCTTTCAGCCCTGAAAAATAAAATACATGTGCCAACACGCTATATAGAAATAATCAGCCTGCCCCGAATGTTTATAGTTTCCTCTGAGTCTTGATGTGTACTCTCCAGATTAATCATGATTAAGTTGAGAGAGAAAAATGGACGAGACAACGAACTTTGTCAGTTATTTATGCCGACTATCCCCATTTCAGCAATGAAGGATTCGAAGAAATATGTTGGTGCATCGCTGCGAAAATAAAGGAGCCTGAGCTGAAAGGCAGACGAAAGTAACTGCCACTGTAGGTTGGAAGGAACCGTACACAATACGACATCTATTGTTGCCAGACACAGCAAGTGTCAAAAAACGTATCAAGAGTCAGAGGCTTGACTCACCGAATACCACCAGGACTGGAGGGAAGAAGAATCCTAACAGTTGCGTGTTTTCTCAATAGTTGGTGGCGTGAGATTGCCTCCAAGTAATTGTCAAGATAACAGAATAAGAAATTTTGACAGTGGCGTCACGATCGCGCACCGAAATTAATGACTTGACAACCATTGGACCCGCGTGGGGGAAAAGCAGAACACGATCATACCTGGCTGGGATGGCTAGCAGTGAGCCTTCGCCACTGTGGCCTTTTCATGATTGTGAATTGACAGTTTTTAATCTCGTTTGCATTACGGGGACGATACGTATTGCGGCTGGCGTCTGGTAGACAACACAGTGCAGCGCCCTGCTCGTGGGTACCGGTCAGGGCATGGGCGTATCAAGAGCTTGACGTGTGTCCGTACCTGGAACCGGCCCGTGTCAATGTGAGATGTGATCTCTTCTTTCGTGCCTCAACGATGGAATGAACGTGCTTGAAACCAGAATCTCCCTGTAGATCTCTACTTTAGCCTTTGAGTTCCAGCGCCCGACTCGGCCGTTTTAGTGGCAGCTTGTATCGAGACAACCTGCGCGTGAGAACCCTGAGGCTGCGTAGCGATCAAGTAACCCACGTTCAACCTACTACTTGCCAATCAGATCATTACTAGTTTGGCATCGATCATCTGATTGAAACTTTGAAGCGCGACACCAACATTGACCAACAGGCACTCGTTGGAGATTCACCAAGTCGTTCGTCCAAAGGTGCGCACAAGTCCGGTTCTTAATCTAAGATTGTCCACTCTCATCAGATCATCACTGCAAAGAAGCCAGCACTCTTCACCCCCAACAGATCTTTGTGGGAGGGTTCACGAGTTTCAAATGCGTATCGTTCCACACAGCGTCGATTCTATACCCTCGTCCTTTCCAATGTCACATGTCACATCTGACTAACTGTCATGTCAGTATCATGATTACGTGCTATGAACATCACCAACGATTGACGTCATCTCGATTAGCTGAAACTGACATGTCTTGTCGCACTAGAAACAAGGTTGCGATCCGACGGCTTGCGGGCTCAATAATTAGAATTTTCTGCGTACAATAAGACTACTTGTGTACTGCGTAAATTTTGTGTAAGGTGCATCGTGAAACAAGGAGAGAGAAAAAAGTCCGTTGACGATGAAAGGCGAATAAATAATGCCATGAAACAAGACACTGTTACTACAAACCATCGTGCGTGATCGGGAAAGTACATGACCAAACAGTGGCAGTGGCAGACACGGCCCCAAATCGCGTGAATAGTGTAACAAAAAACGACGTAATTTCGTCCCCGAAAGCGAAGAACGTAGTGATAGGGGAAGGGCGAGGTGCTTAGCGTTGCATCGCGTACCTCTCGTACTTTTTGTCCGCTGATGACGTTGTCACCATATGTCGTTCGTCCGCCTTATCTCGCTCAAAAGACGAGAGTGGAGCAATCGCATTTCCCCCCGATGTCATGGCCGGCGTGGTTACGTATCCGTAGGCTGCCAATCGAGAAGACGACATGGCGGATTCGTCAGATCCCCGGAAAGCACGCTGGGTTGGCTGATTGGACAACGGAGATGGTGTCGGATGGAAGGGGCCGGCGCCCGGATGGAATTGCATCCGTCCCTCATTCCGTAGCCCATGATTCGGTGGCGGCGGGGGTGGTGGATGTGAATAGTGCACAAAGTTCAGCGCGTTCGACGGTGGCGAAGGCGAAGACTCGACGATAGGACTATGTTGAGAGTATACTTCGCTTCCAGACGCTGAGCCGACAGACGATGTCGATGCGAACGATGCACTCTCAAAGACACTTCCCCTTGTTCCAGAACTAGAGATGGCAATCGGTGCTGATTGACTTGGGCTGCTCTCTTCCTTGACCGCGATCGCGCTCGCTCTTTCCTTCTTTCGCCGTTGCGTTGTCGACACGTGCCCCTCCTTTTTCGCACGAGAGCGAGCATAGCGGAGACCACAACTAAGGCACAACACACGTCAGGGGGCAGTTCATGACACGAAGAATGTGCGTTATTACGAACGCGTTGCAAAGCTCCTTTTTGCCGCTCGGACCTTTCCTCCATTCTGGGCTGGACGTTACCTTGCAGCTCGTGCACCGCGAGATTCCAACAGGTCGATTGCTATTTCTACTACCGACCGGTTCCCGCGTAGAGCCTGGACTCACACGGTGCCGTGGAGGCGGTACAACGTCTGCTGGTGAGGAAATTGGCAAACCGATATTGTCGGCTCGGTGCCTATCAGTATAATCAAGGTCCGGGCTAGGCGTAGGCTGATAGCCGTGTTGGGCACTGCGGGTGTCTCCATAATTCGGTGATTCTGATGGCCGGCCGGAAGGTGGTGTTCCATACGATGTTTCGCGCAAGGAACACGGAGCAGAGAGAGAGCCGAGCGCGTGTGTCGGGCCGTTGTTCTGTGGCCACCGATTATAATTTAAAAGTGAGGATGAATCGGGGTGGTTGGACCACGGCGGAGAAGAATAAGACGGTAGAGAGCTGACAAAGTGACTATAAGATGGCGATGGTGAATTGACCGGAGGCAGCGTATAAGAACTTGGTGAAACATCGTATGTGTGGTGCGGCGATGCATAACCATCCTGGGGCCGACTCGCGTACGACGGATGAGCAGATGCCCCGATGCTGTTTCGGGGGCCATTCTGGATGGTATGACAGGCGAACATGATTGTGCCTAACATGAGTATGAGCAGCGCATGGCATGACGTCAAACAAACCACGGACCATGAGGTATGAAAACGCTCTCAACTTCACCAACGACGGTTGGCATCGTGAAAACGATCCTCCATCTTCTCGTACAACTCGTTTTCGCGCTACTATCATGCGTGGACGTCTGCACGGCAGACGCGCGCTTTGCCAGCTCCCTGGCCGAAGGTTTGTTGGAATACTCATGGCTCGAGTCGGGTGGCCAGCTGAACAAGACCTTGTAGTCTTGGGCACTGGAGTTGGCGAGGATCTGAAAGACCCGGGTGAGCACGCCAGGCTGTGGGCAGTAGCAACGAAGCCTCTGGTCAAGGAGGGAGAGCTGCTCTGGGCTGATTGCAGGGGTGCCACACCAATTGGACCACGGCGTCTTGTGTTGTTCGTCATTGTCCGCTGGTGCGAGGTCAACGACGGCATGGATGAAACACAATACGAGGCCTTCGGCAGCCCAGCTGATCACGATATCGACAGCCATGTAGTGGTTGTCGAGGGCGATTTTGTCACCATCGCTCCATTGTGGCAGGGGCCCGGTGTATCCGAGGAAACGGCGAACCCTTGAAAGGCGGCAATACCTAACCCTGGAGAAAGGGTTGAGATAGGGTGGATCTACAAAGGGAGAGACGGACCTTGTCACGGTGCCATGCATTGTTCGTTGTTCAAGAGCCTCTGTGAGGTCGGCTCTGGCGGAAGCCTGTTCCTCTGGATGGACAAAGTTGAGGAGGGACTTTCCGACGAGGAGTTCAGCCTGATCTTCGAGATGGCTTGTGAGGACGGGGTCGAGGTAGATGAAGTGTAAATCGGAAGACAAGAGGGACCAGTCTACGGGCAGAGGGATTAGTCAAAAGGAGCCCGAAAGAGTGGAATGGAAGTAAGAGGAGATGATCGGAGGTCCGACCGGGAGGGAGTGGAAATGAAACGGGCGGACAAGAGGACTTACAACAACGAGTCTCGCCACCCTTTGGAAGGGCATGGGCGGGAGAATCGGGTGCAAAGGAGGTGGGCATGGGGTGGGCAGAGGGGGTGGGAGAGTCCTGGTGGTGGAAACCTGGGAAGGAGGAAAGGGGTAAGTGGGATCTGGGTTGGTGGTTATGTATGGGGGGCGAGGGCGGGAGATGTTGGCCTCGTTGGGATGGCATGAGGAAGCTCATGGCATAGAATGAAAGAATCGATCAGACCGGGCCAAGTTCGTGGCGGTGATGCTGGGAAGGGAGTTGAGTGTCAGAGTCTGAGTTGATCCCTCTGATTAAATATCGTTGGGCTGAATAATAAAAATCGCCACTCGCTCGCAGCGGGGAGACCAACCTCGAGCAACGCGCCGCTCGTCGTGGTCCGTGTGCTGGCGTGACGGTGCCGAGCGAGGAGGGAGGGTTTATCGATCAACTGAGATCCGGGATGAACTTGTTGAAGATGTTCATGCAACGGTTTCCCCCACCACGACGCCTCGGTACGTCCGTCGGCGAGGACTCGGCGGTGGGTCGCGTCCCCGCAGCGTCCAGGACGTTCACCAACATTGCCTTTTGCAGTAACTTGTCGATCGCGATCATGTCCAAGAACATCTGGGTCGCTGCCGCCGACGGCGACCTCGCTCGCGTACAGGTCTGTACTACCGACCAGCCCGCGTGCAGCAGCAGCACCTCACCCACCCCCCGCAGGAACTCGTCGAGAAACAATGCACGTCTGTCTCACCTTTCCACTCGTCTGACACCTGAAACAATGTCCAGCGATCTCTCCAAATGCACCCGATCCACACACCTACACACCCATGCACGCCGCTGCGTCCTATGCCCAGCTACACGTTCTTGCATATCTCGTCGAACAAGGTCTGCGACCACACCGCCCACACGCGCGTCTTCTCACCGATCCTTCCAGGGGGTGACGTAAATGTCACCGACGAAGATGGCGACACGCCACTCTACACGGTCGAAAACATCGACACCGCGCAGTGGCTCATCGACCACGGCGCCGTCATCCACCGGCGCAATGCCGCAGGCGTTTCCGTAGGCGCTCCTTGTCTCGCGTCGCCCCCACGCTCACCATCGCCCCACAGCCAATCGAGCACCTCGAGGAGGATTTTCCCAACGTCGCGGCCTTTCTGCGCTCGCGATCGTCGCCCTCGGGTAGTCCGACCACCACCGCCGCCCATCATCAGCTCTCGCAGCACTCCCAAAACGCCGCATCAGAAACTCTGACGTCTAATCTGATCCAGTCCGTCACCGACATCATGCAACGTGCACACGCACAAGGAACGGACCCAGACGAACAACTCAGGGCTGCTGTCAGCCAAACAGTTCTCCAAGGCGTCTTGACCGGGTATGAACTGTCCACCACGGACATTTCCGACCACCAAGATCAAGTCGCGAAACGACCTAGAACGCACGACACGAGTGATTGACACTGCTCGTAGACAATGTCTAGCCCAGTCGTACATAGTACCTCGTCTGCCATCCGTTCCGGCGATCACGATCACACCCGTGATCGATCGCAATGATCAGACATTATCACTGTCAATCCGAGGCCATGGTACTCCTGTTCGATACTACCAGTTGGACGCTGCCAAAAGGACGACACCGGCCTGGTACCTCGGAGGAGTGGATGGGCCACAACATCGGACCCACACATTCCCAGGGCCGCAGCATCCCGGATAAAATATTAGAACGGCGACAAGCTTGCAATGGCCGGCACGTCGTGGTGGGTTGGTCTGTTCTGGCACATATCCTGTCCATATTATCAATATGGACACCCGTGTCTGCATCAAATGGTTCATTTACAATTCGAAGCACTCCACTCATAATTATGCGCACATTGAAGGCGGCAGGGATGTATCGTCACAGGGGTTTTTCAACTTGATACCCTCGACCCTGTGTTTTATAAGAGAGGCGCGCGCCAGGCAAAGTCGCGGGCCGAGGTGCTATTTGTCTAGGTGGAGCCAAAGGTCAAAACATAAAACAAGAGGCGAGGTGACTTTCCTTTTCTAGATTACGTGATACACGCGTGTACGTCTCTGCACAAACTTGTGGAATGGCCCCGTTTGCGACTCTTGCAGCGACGATTACACACGAGGACATTCACAAAAGGGCTGCGCGCGACCACAGCCCGCACGACACCCCTGTGCTCAGCCTCTCTGCGGAGGCACACGCCAAGGGCTACCAGCACATATGTCTCCCGCTCACCACCGGCAAGTGGCGGGAACGGTGGCAAAACATGTGCATCATGCCCTCCACGGGAGCTGCAGGAAACGAGGAGGTTATAACTGCTGAGAAGGCGGCGGAGGAATGGAGGAAGTCGCCCTCATTTTTGCTTGATGAGGTGACGATAACGAGACTGGGTGAGATCTCCTTCTCACTCGCTCCATCCGCTCCCACCATCCTGTCCAGCTCATAGGGAAATTGATAGATGAGGCGGAGATCGTCGTGGCAATGGCATCTGACTGGCTACAGTTGGATGCCACTGATGACTGGATTCGTCATGACTCTGGCATCGTGAGTTCTTTTCACTCTATTCCGGACAACGGCCATCTACGACGTGGTCGTGCACTCGGCATGTCTTGTCCAAAAAAGTCACCGTCAATGGGCGCAGCTCCTCTCCTGGCTTGATTTACTGACCAAGTTCCCGTGTGGCCAGGTGCTCCAACAGGAAGTTGCGTACGCATCCTATCTCAATATCCCTACCATCATCTTGCCTCCACCTAGAAACAGGTCGCATGTGGCTTCATATGGACGTATCGTAAATGAATGCCTTCGGAACATCCCGTACATGCACTTCTCAGTTCGACTCCCCATATACGACCTCGCAGTATTTCAATCAAAGGAACCACCGCCTCACGGAGATCCGTGTTCGAATGGTGCTTCGACCGCGCAAGCATCCTTCCCGACGCCTGAGAGTCCACCCTCCCCAAAGCAAAAGCATCTCAAATCTGCCAAGGCTTCCGAGGGTGAACTCAATGCCACTTGGGAGATGTGGGATGTTATCCGTACTGTCTGCGACAGCAACGTACGGCTAACTTTGAGTGAGCGGCGACACCGACGTGTTTCTTCGTCTTAGTCGTACTAATGTCGGCAGCACTCGATCTCACCCCGCCACTTCCCGCAAACACAAGCGTGTTGGATCGATGGACTGCTGAACCCGTCCAGCACATCCTCTTGCCTGCGTCTGCGTTTATCGCAAACGTCAAAGGCTATCCTGTTTTACCAAAAGGCACCCAAGCGTTCATTCGGCAAAGCATGATCGTGAGCCATGCGATCGTCTTCCTTGGCATCCGTTGACGTTGACCATCCAGCATCGCCCAATATTCATTTTGTCTGGTGTTGATGCCAGTCTCCACACCATGGGAGGCGAATCTGCTTATTCACAGTATGTAAAACATTTAGAGAAGGGTAGCCCAGTCGTACAGGCCGCAAAGACGGAGGGAACTGTTGAGCATTTTGCGCAGGGGTATCAAGATTATCTTCAAAACCCTTTACAGGTATCTCCGTGATGCGCGCAGTTCATGGGTGTACCGTGACGACTGACAGCGGCATGTACACAGCCCCTAATGGATAACCTCCAATCAATCACATATCAAACGTTTGAACAGGATCCTGTCAAGTACTACAACTATGAAGAGGTAAGGTTATTGTCACACAGTGTTATCCGTGCTGTATTCATCAAAATCGGTAAAGGCCATTTATCGTGCCCTCGTGGATTGGCCGGATGCGGAGCGCATGTGTGTCTGCTGCTTATTTGATCTCCAACGTGACCTAATATCACGTAGTATCATTTGTGTCGCTGGCGCTGGGCGTGGTCCCCTCGTTTCGCGAAGCCTGAAAGCTATCCAGCGGGCTAAGAGAGAAGCACTTGTCTACGCAGTCGAGAAGAATCAGAATGCCTTTGTGACGTGCGTCATTGCTTGCATGTGTTCTCGACCCTTTTTTTCATCCGATACGGCAGCCTACAAGGACGCAAGGCGAAAGAATGGGGTGCTTCGGTGGAGCTGATAGCCGGTGATATGAGGCGGGTTGAGTTACCGGAGCCTGTCGACATCCTGGTCAGCGAACTTTTGGGGTCTTTTGGAGATAATGAATTAAGCCCTGAGTGCTTGGACGGTGCAATGCGGTTTTTAAAGCGTAAGTGCGTTCGGGATTTACCCCGTGATTGCGGTGCTGATGGGTGGTTAGCGGAGGGCATCTCGATACCATCATCTTACACGGCACACCTCGCACCTCTGTCTTCGTCAAAGCTCTATAATGCTGCGAGAGAGACCAAAGATCTCAAGGGTGTGGAAACGCCGTACGTGGTGATGTTTCAAAACGTCCATATCCTTAGTGGTGATGGGGGTGGTGTTGCGGGACGATGTGGATCAAAAATACAGGAATGCTGGGAGTTTGAGCATCCAAGAAAAGACGTCACTCTGGATGAGAGAGGTCAGGCGCGGACCGATCGAGCGGGTTGCATTCGGAAGCTCACGACAAGACAGGGTTACCTCTCACGAACAGTCATAATGTTCGCTTTGCGAAACCGTTGTTCCACATCCCACATGCAGGGGTGATGCATGGATTGGCTGGTTATTTCGAGGCGGTACTGTATGGTGATATCGGGCTGAGTATCCATCCACATCGCAAGGAGCGGGTTTCCAGGGACATGCTGAGTTGGTTTCCATTATTCTTTCCCTTCCGGGTGCGTATCTCTACTCTCTCTGGTCCAAAGATGACTCACTGAGCGAAACACAATGTTTCAGGAGCCGCTCTATTTACCTAGCAACTCGGAACTACAGGTATCGGTATGGCGTCTTACGAACGAGCGCCAAGTTTGGTACGAGTGGTATGCGGAGTCCTATCTTCCGGTTGCGAATGTAACGTCGGCCACCGATGCGCAAGACCCGTCTACTTCCCATGGCCTGGCATTTTCAAGCACGTCGACGCACGTGGCAGTCCCAGGGCCAGACGTAGGCGCTGTGGACGTGTTTCCGCTGGCGGAGCCTCGCACAGTGAATGATCGGGGGAGCAAGGAAGTCAAAGTACCGTTTGGTGTTATCAAGATTGGACAGACAGCGCTCCATAACCCCAGTGGTCGGAGCAGCTGGATAGGATTGACATGAGTGCAGGAACAGGAATAACAGAAAGTGGAGATTGGCTGGAATCTCGTTTTCAAGTGGATATGTTGGCATGTGGACGGTAGTCATAACTTGTCGTCGCCTGCCAACTAAGACAGTTTGCCACTACTGATTATATGTGACAAATTCAAACTCCGACCATATCTTCTCTTCCCGGTGGCTTGTTCCGCAGTTTTCATTCACTTCTCTTCCAGTACCTTCAACAACTTTGCGAAGCCTCGCACACACACTCACTTGCAACAATGAAATTCTTTGGTCTCGCTGCCGCTGTCTCCGCGGCCATTCCCGCCACTATAGCCTCGATGATGGTCAACACACCGTGCGTGTCATGAAGTCGCCCGTCCTTTTTTTCCTTGATCTTCATCCGTGCAATAGTCTCAGTGTTGTAGAGTGTCGTAAGTTTATACTCTCCTGGATGCCTGGAGCGGGTTTTGATGTTCTGGCCAGAACCGACTTTACTTTCTTGGCAGGATGGGCAGGCTCCTTATTATTTGACTTTCATTCCCCGTGAGTGCCTTTTGACCATGAGTTTTACATTATCCCTCGACTCAGTGACCGGCAGCTGGGCAACCTTCGGCTAGTCCTGTGAGTAGATGCTCTTGGTTTCCGCTATTTCTACCCAAAGCCTTACATTGTAACTTAGATCAAGTCGTTCCCTGCTCAAACGGGAACCCAGGTGACCTGGATTGCAGACCTTCCGGCCAACTCAGTCTTGTAAGAATGCCTTTACCCTGTTGGCGTTGAGGTGGTGCTCATCGCTTGTTGTAGTGCTATTGCTTTGAAGGATAGTAGTGGGACACAAGTGTATTCTAGCAATGTCACAGTCCAAGCCGGAAGTTCTACTTCCTGCGTCAATACCTCTGTTCAAGAAACTGCTACCGGTGGTGGTTCTAGTCCAGCCTCCACCGGTAGCTCCGGATCCACGCCCACCGGGAGCTCTTCTGCAGCTGGAACCTCGGCTGGGACCTCGGCCGGTTCTTCAACCCTTGCTACCTCTACTCCTTCCGGCTCTGGTCCCAGTGCTAGTGCTAGTGCTAGTGCTACTGGCACTTCGTCTAGCACCAGTGGTGCCGGTCGCCTTAGCGTTGCCTCTGCGATTGGGGTTGCTGGTATCATGGGTTTGGTTGGTGCCACGCTTTTCTGAGCGTAGGTTGACTGGTAGTGTTGTGACGAACTACTTACGACGATGGATGATGACCACGGACACGGGTTGTTTTATCGTTCGGTTATATACACTGCCTGTCGCCGTTATTGATTTGATCCTGTCTTCCTACCCCATCTTGTTGGTTTGTAAGTAGAGCGTCTCGCGCAGAGTACTTTTTTTCTACGCCAACCGGTGTCAACCTTTCGACAAGGACATCACGGGTGTTATCGGCGTGATGTAAGGCTTCGCTCTGGGGACTCTGATGCGTGATGACACATACTAGCTTCACATAGTCGTGCTCTCTTCCTGCCAGTACATTCATTCGACTAGGTTGCAGACCATATATAACATATGTTGTCCAACCCTCGGCTGCGCCACCAGGGCTGGAGTTCACTAGGGATGACCCAACGAAGCAAAGGAAGGGACGGCTGCGATCGTTCAGCACCACCAGTGTGGTACGAATCAGCTCCAGAGCGCCACAGAAGACGAATGTCGCGGAGAAGCATGCAACTGCTTCCCCGATGAATTGATGGGAGTACCCTTTGGGTAGCAACTCGACCTTCGATTCGAAATTGCTCCGGGTCGTTTTGACTTGGTTCGATTGGCAATACGTTGGCTTTGCAGTTGTCCGTCAAACCAAACTGCGACTTGCCGAAAACGACCGACATGAACTGACTTACAAGCATGCCGTATCGTGGATCAACGTTGACGGTCGATAACGGACGCAAGGGCGAAGAGACGTGCCCATGGACCGTGACAAGGGAGAAGGTGCACTGGAACGGAACATGGAACTGTGTGATGGTATCACGCGTGTCTTTCAGTCCACCTCGAAGGGAGAACAACGGCAGTTGTCCACCACCGAGGCGGGGGTGAAAGGAGTATACGAATAAGCGACGTCGGAGGTCTACTTGCGTATGCATGGTATCATTCGCATGCCCCATTTGGAGGAGAAGTCGGAGTGGCCAAGAGACTCCGAAGACACCCCATGGTCGACTCCGAGAAGGGGTAATCGGGGTTGCCAGTGATAAACTTGTTCAACGTATTACTTACATGACAGTAGCATAGTACGTGAAAATGCGCCTTGCAGTCCGTATCGAAGAACAGCATCCAAAATATTTCACGCCACCGGTGAGTTCAACGCCGCTATCAGATAGTACATTCTTGCTACGTGACACCATTCTCAACCGGCTCCGAAGGGAAAGGAGAAAAGAAAAAAAGGTGACGCGGCCTTACGGTTGATCCAATCAAATACCATTATTGCGATCGTACCCGCACCCGCTTGTGGGAACGTATATGAAAAATGTGCGTATGGTCGACGCGTCTTCCCTTCTTCTTTAACGTTCCACTGGGCCGACGGGGATTATGGGTTTTGATAGGGACTGCCCCTTGGCGGCCGGTTCGGTACTTCCCTGGTTCCTTTTACGTGCGGAATGAACGTCGCTGTGGTCGTGCGTGTTGCATACGTCATAAGACACGCGGAGGCCTTGCGGCAGAACAGGCAAGTGACGGGCGCACCGAGTAACAAAATGACTTGAATTTTGGCCAAGGACGTTTGTATGACAGACTCGCTATTTGCCATTCGAGGAACCAAACTGCGATCTGTTTTTACGAGTCACCTCCCCCTTTACCTCGTGTTTTGATCGATGGGCAGGTAACTCCATGATCAGGTTGACTCGGATCCCATTTCGGTGGGATGACGGGACAAGTTAGCCCTGCCTAGAAATTACCGTCGAGGCATGGATGAACATGACTGGGGTTTGTTGATTCCAGCTGAGCCAGTATCTCACCGCACAGTATGGGTGCAACCAACACGCGTTGTTTTTGCCAGTCGAAGGTGCAATAGAGGTCTGGATCGTGGCCGGGAGCCCGGGGTTCTGCCGGGATCTCCCCAGGACCAGAAACAGTTCCCGCGAAACATGAACGTCGCGTGCGTTTGGTCGCGGTGTCCAGCCTGCTAGCGTCCATCAAGTTTGGAGATACGCTGCCTCGGTAGCTCCATTTTACAGGTGATAAACGACATACCAGTTACCACATCTCTATCAGTTTCGTCCAGCGGATACGATCATCTTGCTTGATAGTGGAGAAGAACGCTGCGGGGTTCAAAGATGTGTGGGACTCATCACTGCGGTCAATAATCGATGATTCGATATCAGTGGTCAGCATCACGTTTATTTACGGATCCACTCACGGGGTCGGTTGTATTTTCAATCTGGGTGGGAAGACCTAGATCAGAACCAAGTCGTTATCCAAACTTGAAGCTATGTTTCACTTCGCAGCATGCATCACGCTCTCCCAACCAAGGGATCAGGATGCTGCGGTAGGATTCTCATCGTTAGTTAACCAACAAGAGCCTTTTCATGATGTGGTATGTTGTGCACCCTGCATATGATTTGGAATGCGGCGCCGTTGATGTGTGACATGTTTGTCTTGTCAATGATTCGAATTCTTTCGTTCGTGCTCCTGTTTCAAGGAGATGAATTTGATCCCTGCGATATGCATATGAACGTGGGGTGCAATGAATGACTACAACTTGAAGGCCAGGCTCGCGACCCGGATCTCGGCGTCGGTGTTTAGCAGGGTCGACGACATCCGCGAGCACCGCATCATCCTGAACGCGTTTTCTGAGGGCGCGTTCAAGTTATGGCTTTTGAGATCATGATGAACCGAAGTTTCAACCGTGGCTGCGTTCAATTGTGTTTTCCACGATTGACATCATTCGGACCAGCCTCAAGGTTCGTGATCGTGGTTACAATGTAGAAAAAACTTGTTTGCTCCGTATTGCCCCATCAATAGTGTATCGACCAATACCCGGGCCTTGGCCGGACGCGTTTCCGAGAAGGACGGTTGACTTTACGCCCGACTTGAACCACAGCACGCAACCAGAACGTTCCACCATCCTTCGAGCCTCAGGTCTCAACGTGCAAGCCATGTCTTCATCACCCCACCGACCACGCATGCCAGTGGTCAGCGTCAGGAGCTCATCCACTTTTAACACACGTACTATTGCCGTTCCAGATCTGTGTTCGGGGTCGGGATATTTACCACGCGGCGTGTTTTGTTTCGTTTTTACTGGTAAGTTTTAAATTCTGCTCGCGTTCCTAGCTGCTTGGCAGGCTGCTTTCCATGAGGGGATGCGATGCCCCCTTCGTCCGACCTCGTGCCAGTTTACCCTTCCTGCCCGTTTTGGTCTCGTTCTTATCGAAGAACCTTGACGACGTGGCACCTCCCCTCCAGTGTATGCACAGGTTTTTTGAGATCGTAGGGTCCGCAAGGGGAAAATCAGGGCGTTCACTCGATCACAGCTTCAACATGGCCTCCCCTTCTCTCTGCTCGTTGCCCACTTTGCATCATGGGCTCGTATTCTCGTTTCTCCCACGATCACTTCGTACTAGTGGTGGATTCCGCTGCCTCCGAAGGTCTTTTCTTACCAAATCGTAACCGACCATGCGAGATATAAAACCTGTGACTCTTTTCGTGTGGTCTCTAGACTGTCCTTTGACACAGATCATCGACCGTCTGTTGTATCCTCTTTTATTTCACCATCGCGAACATTTTCCCTTTTGCTCTCCTTCGTCATCGTTTCCCCGGAACCAATCCAAGAATGTGCAGCATGGAATGGTTAGTCTGTCGTCCTGTCGTCAAGGAATCGCGTTTAAACCCTTGGCCACCCTAGCGTCGGAGATCAGTACAGGGGTTGTGGGGTAAGCTCGCCGTGTGCCTCTTGATGTTTGTCCTCAATGACTCACACATGCGTTTTATCTTTGTCGTCGTCCGCCCTGATCCAGCACTATGTTCGAGTCTATCAGACCGGCGTCACAATCGACTGTGGCCAGTCGACATGCAAGCTGAGCACCGCGCACATGCACAAGACGGCGCGAAACTGTGGTTGTGTATCTGTACGTTGTCTCCCCGTGCTTTCCTCGTCCAGCCACGTCGTGGTTGCCGTGACGGTCCATTCCCCTTTGCACGCTGCTTTCGTTCCGCGTTGTCCTTTCCACAAGCTCATGTTCGAACTGCCTTTTTTTCGGGTTTGTCTCGACACAGGAATACACCGACTACCGACGTGTCCGCAATCTATTTCAGACCAAGTGCGATGCATGCCAAATGGAAGACTATGCACTGGAGAACCAGCATCGGCTTGGGCGTCACGGGTATCGATGACGAAATCGTCTCCACCGCCGCCCTCGCCTCCGCCACCCTCCACCACCAACAATTACCACCACTATCACTGCCCGGAGTACCTTTTGCTTTGTATCCACTATTATTTATAAATGAATGGAGAGCGAACTATAACTAAATGAAGACAGGAGAGTGGGGGGAAGGAAGAGGAAGAGAGGGCTGGGTCCCCATGCCTCGAGCTCAGGCTGTTTCTGTCGTGACTCATATCGCTTTCACCATACCACCCTCTAATTTCTGCTCTCTCCTTTTGTTCCTTTCCTGTCTTTTTTATTTATTGGACCTCTGTGTCGGTTAGCAACCCTGAGCCTGGCCGATAATCACTCGCGTGGTACGACGAGAACCGCTCTCCTTGCGATCCCGAAAGGGAATCGAGAGGTCAGATGCTGACTTACTGATCAGTGACTTGCAATTAAAGAACAAGGTCACGTACGTACGCGTTTAGTTGGACCAGTACGCACGTGTCACGCTCGTACTGACTTTACTGTGCATGCGCGTGGGGTCGCTTTCGAATCCAGAAGCATTTGACGCGCGAGAACAAGAACTCCGAATGTATGTGGGATCACATGCCGCGAAGCTGGGGCTGCAAACATCCTCGATGCCATTTATAAGGCTTTACGCTGGCACCGTCCTCATCGACGGCCGTCTAAAAGCGAATGACTCAAACTCGGGTTTATCGTCGACTAAGTATGTCAACGTCTTCTCGTCGGCTGTGAGTTCGGCAAATGTGCTGGCATGTTAGCAGCTCCATGGCTCCATGGAGTGTTGGGAACTAGGTCATAAGAAGTAAGATGGAGCACAGCACCATCTGTTATACGATAGGGAATTTGGCATTGAGAAAAACTGGCCTTGTCGCTTTGTCATCCATGATAGTCTGAGGCGGGGCGCATTGACGCATATGGGCACGCGTGCAGCACCTGATTTTCTGTGTTACGTCTGGTTCAAACCCGTTGGTAAACACGACGCCACGCACGGGCAGGTCGGTCAGGGGCAAGCGGGGGTTATATCGATGATCACCCCTCTCGCAACGGCATCCCGTACATATGCACGACGCATTACGCATCGTATACCGCGGTACACGCGCTCAGCCTCCATTTATGCAAAAGGGGATGTGGTCATTAAGCCAGGCACTTGTAAGAGCAAAGAAGGGCACGACAAACTACGGCAAGCAACATCCCCCTTGAACCCTGTGCTTGTTGTACTGCGCCGGTGCTGGAACCCAAGAAAGCAGGGACCCAAAGTCCGTGCAATTTGAAGCCCGGCTTCAGTTCGAAAGCGCGGTTCAATTTCAGAACCGTTTCCCCCCACGTTTGATGGGTTGCCGAAGTCCCGGAGCAGTCCCGCTCCTGATCTGGGTGGGAAGCTTCTTTCGTTCTTGTTCGCTGTCTTCGTCGGAAGATGGCACACGGGGCTTTGATTTCTTGGTGGGACGAACGGCCGATGAATCTGTATCTGATGTGGATGCTTTGGTGACGCTTCGGCTCCGAGCACTGCCCGCTACCCTTGACGGCGTGAGCGACCTCATGCGTATATCAGGCTGCTGATCCGCGCAAGGGCCGGGTGATGGCCTGAAGAGCTGGATTGGGGGATCATCTTCCGGCTCAGTCGCAGAACCAGAGTCTGCAGCGTGATGGACCTGGCTTGGCGCTCGTGAGGGCACAATACGCTCCTTTGTGCCGTAGGCATTACGACGATCCTTGAAACTCGCTTAGCTATGTTGGTATCTCCGAGTCTGCATGATAAAAGACCCACATTTAGTTCTTGCGTAATGCTGTGTGTGGTGTTAAGGCGTTCGATTGACCTCTTTATCTTTGGCGTCGGTTCTGGAGGAAGTAGTACTGGGGGACTGGCCTCGGTCGATATATTGGCTACAAACAACCCCAGTTCTATGTAAGAAAGTAGCATGATATCACGTATGAACGACCCACGAGGATTTGAAATGAAGTTGAATACTGCGGTAATGCGCCTAATAGCTGTGGCAAGACGTGGTTTCGACAATGCATTCTTAATGTGCGTGTCAAGCGTTCTTCGTGCGGTTCGAGCAACCTTATCTATAGCCTTGGGGGGCGCTCCTATCAAAAGGGAAGTCATGTGGGACACAAGAAATTTACCTTTTCGAGATCAGTGGGTGTGAAATCACCAACAGCATCTGTAGAAGAGAAGGCGAGATGGTTCACACTTATCAGAGGTATGATAAGATGTTTTGATAGAACTTCGGCTGAAATTTTGTAGCCGATAAAGACGGTTTCCCATCGCCACTTGAACACATTGCATTCCAATTGAAATGCAAAATCCTTTTGAAATGGCACGCGTCAGCTGAGGCTGATCGCGAGTTTCGGGAAAGAGTACCCCGAATTTAGACTCCACGACCTCGAATGAGAGCTCCGACATGCCTCCGAGAGTATGCGCGCTGGACAGGAGATCAAGGGAGCGTGTTCGCCACGCCTCGTCGTCGTCGTTATCGAGGGGTGGCGAGTCGACCTGTTTGTTATATTCACGCCACCGCCTTGCAAACTGTTTACTCGATAGCACTGGTGAATGAGCAGGAATAGTGTTCGCTTGGTTAATCACCGGGGAAGATGGACAGACCTTCGGCCCACGTCTGTTTGGTGTCGGTGACCATGATGCAGCATGTGAGATCTGCTGGAGACGAGCTGAATTTCTGGCGAACGAGGGTGGTAGTAGATGATATCAGGGGTGGCAAAATGAAAACGAGAGGACACAAACGATGAGATAAGGGGTCGAAGTGTGGGCGTCGACCTTGACGAGCCATTCCTTTGCAAGGAACACTTGCTACAGCGAATACGGTGAGCATCCTGCACAGAAACGGGGTGGTTTGAATGTACCTCGTCGAATGATTCCATGTAGGAATCGGAGTTTGAATATGTCTCTGGATTGTGATGACGACTGGCCGCCTCTGCGATTCACCGTGCTGCAGTCCACCATACTCGACAAGGATCACAGCCTTGCCGTGCTCGATGCCTACCAAGAGACCCAATTTGGGCGCGATGTCGCACCACCGGGGAGTGGTACACCAAGGATACGGCTCAAGGAGATGCAAGTATCAAAGCTGCATGCAACAACGTTCTGGGACAAGGCGCGGCGTGAATGGGCAGTGGTCGACATGGGGTCGAAACACGGCACATTCGTCCAGCCCGCCCAACATCCCAACGCGGAGCCGGTGCGACTCTCCCCGCCGCGAACGGCGAGTGTACCGCGCCGACTGCACCACCTGGACCGGCTCATCATTGGCAGCACCACCTTCCTGTGCCATATTCACCAAGATCACACACCATGTGCAGCATGCACCCTGGCTGGCCAGGGTGTCATACCACTGTTTGCCGTCCCCAGGGAAAGCCATCGCGCGGAGAAACACCCTCCTGATGTTGCCAAAATGACCCACGCAGAAGAGCCGAAACAAGCACTGAGGTCACTCAAACGCACCCTCCTTGCACGCCTCTCTCCGCCTCGTGATCACCGGCCAGGATCGTACCTTGACCGGTCCGCACGGCGCCGTGCCATGCATCCCGGCTTGTTCGACGGCCCGGGCGTGGGGCATGAGCCTGTGAGATTGTCGTGCGAGCCGGTGCAGGACGAGCGGCCGTTCGCTGAACACAACATTGGACGGCGCCTGTTGATGAAGCAGGGGTGGCAGCCGGGGACACCGCTGGGGCTGGAGGGGGGACTTGTCGAGCCACTGGTGGTGCAGGCGCGGGTGCAGCGGGCAGGGCTTGGGATGTAGTGACAATGAACGCGACGCGACGTGTCTGTTTTGTAGTGTTTTTGAGTCACGTGGGTGGTTCGCGTTCTACGCGACATGGCCCAGTTCAAGTCTTGTTCTCTTCGCCCAGGACGCGGCTGACATTTTTTTCTTTTCTTCTACACTCCCTCTTTCCTGTATCTTCCACCGCAGTTAGCATGGTCAACAATGTCCGCGTATGCACTTCCCCATCCCCCCTTTCCTCCCGCTGACCCCCTGCCACAAGCTACAGACTCGAACCCGCATCGGCGCTCAGCGCAAGGTAAACAGCGATGAGAATGCCACCAGCAGACACCTCCGCCAACCATCCGGAACTACAACTACCGGAGCGTCGCGCGCGTCAGCCATCCTCAATGGCCTCAAGGGCGGTCCACAACGTCCTGCCCTCGGCGAGGTCACCACCACCGCCGTAAATCGCAAGGTCAGTCCCTCCCATGCAGCGTCTTGAACCCGTACCTCCCTTTACTCGTCCTCCAGGATGCCATCAAGGCGGCTGCAAAAGAGAACGTCAAGGACGGGGCAGATCAGGGCCTTAAGCGCTCCCGTTCTTCTTCTCTAGCCGCCGCTACCGTTCCACAACGTATCCCAGCAGGCCCCGGACGGACAGAGACCGCAAACAATACTCGTTCATCATCTACCGCACGCGTGCAGAAACCATCCGTCTTCAAGCGAATGTCGCGGCAGGAAACCGCTGTACCAGTAGTCATCCCCACCCAAATCATCGAAGAGAAGGAGATCGAAATGGACGTCGAACAGGCCGATGATTTACAAGTAGAATCCGAGCTCATTGATGTGGCCCAAGACAAGGACGAACAAGGCATGGTAGGCGTTCAGGAAACCAGCGTCAGCGACGAAAATATCCCCGAGCATAACGCCGTCCAACAAAAGTCCCCTCGCATTTGGCCCGACGTCGACACGGAAAAGGCAATGAGACATTACAAAGAGGTAGCCGAAGTCCAGCGGACATACCAGGATGACGTTGACGTTTTCGACACCACCATGGTGTGTGAGTACTCGGATGAGATTTTCAAATACATGTCCGAACTCGAGGTGTGCTCTTCGCGACCCGCCCCACTATTTGCTGATCCACTGATTGACAGGAGGACGTGATGCCCAATCCCGATTATATGGATGGGCAGAATGAGATTACATGGTCCATGCGACAAACCCTTGTTGATTGGCTTCTTCAAGTACACCTTCGTTGGCATATGCTTCCCGAGACACTCTGGATCGCCATCAACATCGTCGATCGTTTCCTTACTCGGAGAGTCGTGTCGCTCGTCAAGCTCCAGCTCGTCGGTGTTACTGCGATGTTCATCGCTGCCAAGTACGAAGAGATTTTGGCACCGTCCGTCGACGAGTTTGTCTTCATGACAGAGAACGGGTACAGCAAGGAAGAAATCCTCAAGGGCGAGCGCATCGTCTTGCAAACCTTGGACTTCAAGATTTCGCAATATTGCTCTCCGTATAGCTGGATGCGAAAAATCAGCAAGGCAGACGATTACGACATCCAGACAAGGACGTTGGGCAAGTTCCTGGCCGAAGTTACCCTGCTAGATTACCGCTTCTTGAGATGCAAGCCAAGCCTTGTCGCAGCAGTCGCAATGTACAGCGCAAGGAAGATGCTTGGTGGTGACTGGGTGAGGGTCGGACCGATCATTCTTGATTGCTCATCATGTGACACGTTGCCATTTTCGGATATCTAGAACGGAGCGTTTGTCTATCATTCTGGATTTGTTGCGGAACACCTCGAGAACGGTCATCAATGGATCTGCGAGAAGCTCCTTGAAGAGAACTTTGTGCAGCAGTATGCCTGTCAAAAGTATGCGCACAAGAAGTTCCTCAAGGCCTCTCTCTTCGCAATCGAATGGGCAAAGAACAACTCGAATCGAGACGGAGAAGAGAACATGATGTTCAAGAAGTAACCGCGACTCCGACCAGGCATTGTTCAGTTTCTTGCACGACGTCTCCACCAGTTTCATCACCTCATCTTGTGCTTGACATCCTGTTTCCAATTCTCGCATCCATCCGCAATCTCAATGTCTGATTACACACTCTAGTCTCATGTCTTATCTGCCTATGTGTTGCTCTTGCCTTGCTGTCTTCCCCATGCATTCCCGTCACTGCACGCATCCCATTATCCGTTTGCCGTCGCGCACTATTGCGAAACACATCGTATCCATCTAATCGCGTATACATGCTCGTTTTGCCTATGACTCGTCGCACGCATTCCTGGCATTCTCACACATTTGTATGCCATGCAATCCCTATCTGCCCCCATTTGCTTTGTTTTTCTCCTTTTTTGTGCCTATCATTTTTATTTTTCTATCTACGCATTCACATTATTCGTCACGGTCTGGCATTTGTCGGCTTCTTATTTACCATTGGGTTTTGCTTCCGAGTCCAGATTCCCCTCACCATCGCTTGTCGACTCGAGCTTTCTACTTGTTTCCTGTACGCTCTGGTCTCGAATAGCTCTGTAGGGCTGTTTTCTGCGTTACTGTGTAGCACGTAGTAGCTGCCGGGTGCCTACTCGTCTCCTCGTCGAATCAACATTAATTATTATTTTCTCCTGCCAGTGGCGTCGAATCACTCAAACACTGAGAGTTATTCCCAGTTCCTAGATGAAGGTTGGATCCATCACGATGAGGAATTCGATTTGGTCACACTGAAGTAGCCGACGATATAACGTGTGTACTGGTTAAATCATAGCGCACGCTCGAACTCAAGTTCAGCACAAGTTCAACCGAGTAGGGAAACGTTTCATTTTTCTTAAAATTAACGTTTAGTACCACCGGCTCGGACACCAGCATCATGTTCATGTCAATGTCAATGCCCCGTGGCGGCCATGGTGGCGGCCTAGAACATCGTGATCAAGCGCTGTCTTAGTACGAGATATAACTTGAAGATGGGTTCTTTCGGCAGAACCCAGTGACCGCCGTGAACGGCGACCTCGTTCGACTGGCTATGAACTTCATGTCTAGGTGATGGCTGTCGATGCTTTGGGGGGATTTCTCGTGTCCATGCCAGTGGGGGACATCAGGAGAACATTGTCTGAACGGGATAGCGTACAGCAACTTCAATTGAACGGTTGGCCGTGTTTTTGAAGTTTGGCGGACATTGAAACGTCACGGTTCTGGACACCATATAGTATGATCTCCCGCCACCACTGCCGCTCGGATGCAACTGCCAGTGGCTTTTGATAGCCAAGCTTAAGCTTCATGGCCCGCTGCCGCCCTGGTTGGCCCAAAGTGTTGGGAAACACGTTTGAAGCCACGTCATGTTTTGTCATTGAGAATCGGCGAAAATGAGAAAGTGGGCTGCTTGGAAATAGATGACACTGGTATCAAAGCTCTCCTGTAAGGCAAAACTCTCCATTTCTACCCCAAAGTCAGTATAGTAACAGGGCGCTCAGGATACAATCAAATGGCCAGAAATCCCAGCTTTATTAATCCAAGACAATGATGTCACGATACCTTTACTTCAAAGAAGATCATGCAGTCCAAAGAATGCTACGGATGTGACAGACGGACGGTACACCTTCTGTTGCTTCATGTACGCTATTGATAATCTCGTTTACCATTGAATAGCTCAATATCTTACAATCCTTAATCGAAGATTCCAATGTCCGTTCGGTTTTATGGTCGGTACGGGTCTTGGTTGTCACCGTGCTCTCGTGTATACCGGACTGCTCAGGGCAGAGAGCAAAAAGGGAAGTACAGGCGTATGCGGGGAAGTCCGGCAAGGCAAGTGAACTCCATCTGCACAAGAGGCTGAGCTGGTACTCTAAGGCGGCTCATTCGGGGGTTGGTAAGGAAGGCAGCACATGTACCGCACTATCAAAGCCACACCAGGTTTACAAGGACTCTTGAGCCGGAAGGAAAGAAGTCAAACTAACGGTTGGCATGCGAGCCTTTGTCTATCTCTTCATTCCATTCTTCGGTTATCTCACAAGCCGAGACAACTAGGAAGAAGTTTTTTGAAGTAGATGATGGTCGGGTGGCCGGATACGGTGACAGCAATTAGGTGGAAGTGGTTTTCCGACCAAATGGTTCCCTGGCACCAAAAATATGTTCTTCAGACAGTATATTCACCTCAGTATGTATCCCTATCTGTCGTGTTTGATGGCGGGGGATGTTGACCAAGATACATGACGCTCGTGGTATATCTGGCTACCTTTGGGGGGCTTGTCGGGTCAAACTTGTAGAATGATGGCTATTGCGGACATCCACGCAGCAGCCATTTGATGCCCGTTTGATGGATCTTACCCGTGTGTGCATTTTTGGCACACGGTATCACTCAATTGCTCACACTGTGTCAAGCTTGGGAACCTGATGTTCTCAATGTAGTTTATACTTCACATCCTGGCCGAACTTTCCAGCTAACGATGAGCTGGCGCATTGCCAATTTGGCATTTTCGGCTAGTTCATATCCTCAGGCTGTTTCTCCAACAGCTTGTTTGGTTCCTCAGGCCTCGAGCCTCAGTTCCCTCACCGTTGACTCGACCACACTAAGTACCCAAGGTTAGAAGCTGGAACCTTTTGACCACTATCGGTCAACTCTAAGCATACACTCTCATCTGTAAGGATATTCGGGCCACAAATAATAATTCAGACACCTCAGCCAATCATCCAAGCTTCTGCTTCCATTCAAGTCCCGCGTTTCGGAAAGTATGTGGTTGACTTGAAAATCTGCCTTGTTTCCGCCTGAAAATTGTTTATATAGTGGAACGATTCGGCTATGTTACGATGGGTGTTCTCCATATGTCCACAGAAACAGATGACATTCGAGTTGAAGATCGTATTCTAGAGGTCATACACTGCCATGCACGTGAGAAGCTCGAACACAGATGGAAGACACCCATGGCAGAAGAAAATTGGACTGTCTCCAGCTGTTGGTGGAAGCATCGGAGCAGTGACACTATCATCCCGTAAGTATCGCTTTGTTTGTGTTTCCATTACACATCATGATGGGCTACTTGAATGTGCTCCCTGCCTTCATCCCAATACGTTTACCAGGGACATACAAAATCCGGATTGATCTTGAATAGTGGGCACCCAGCTTTGCCGTACCAAGCCAGCGTACTGCTATATTTGCCTGTACGCTCTCCTGTTCTCTCCTTTCCTACCTTCTGACTTCGGTCCAGGCTCATTCCTAGCATTGATGCCACTGACACGAGTCAGTAGGCGAGATGAGGCCTCGAGGAATCATCCCTCACAACCTTGCATTCTCTGAACAGTCTGAGTTAGTTGCTTGCCTTTGCTACTGAAGAGCTCTCATTGCGTGTCGGACAATCATTG
>JBBPTX010000415.1:0-26340 GCA_038094595.1 Pulveroboletus aff. annulatus
GATCACACTTGGTGGATGGTTTCTTGCATTGTTTAGCAAAATGGCCGGTTTTGCCACAATTATAGCAAGACTTCGCTCCTTTCTGAGCTGCCGAGATATCCATTGCGTCTGGATCTTTCTCCTTTTTGTAAGATCCGGATCTAGATTGTGTTCTTCCTCTGATAAGGTCAAGACTTTCTAGTCGATGTCCTACATGTCTCAGGGTTTCCATGGTTTCACGGAGTGTGTTCTTTCTTAGGTCATTTTTCCAAACGAAATCCATGATGTATCGTTTTACGTTTTGTTCTAGGAGATATATTCCATGTGGTTCTCCTAATTCTGCCTTTTCGAATTCTGCTAACCATTTGACAAGGAAGTCATCGATTAACTGATTGTTTCCTTGTTTCATTTCATTAACCCTTTTTGTTGCCCTGTCTTTAACATTGCTCCCTCTGAAGAGTTCTCTTAATTCTTCTTCGAGAGTCGTCCAGTTATACCCCTGATTAGAATAGAGTTTTCCTATTCTTAATTGCGCGAAGGGTCCTGCCCTTGGCCCTTTTAATCTTGATAGAACTGCTAGGATGGCGTCTTCGCTTTTTGGTGCGATCGCATGTTGATTGACTTTGATCCAGGCTTGCATCTTAGCCCACCATTCGTCAAACTTCACGAAAGATCCATCATATTCCCCTGGATCTGCAAATACTTCTACCTTCCTGGATGAGGCACCGCTTGGCTTTGTTTGCATTGCTGCTGCCCCTGATCCACTAGGGGTGGGTGGTCTTGTGGGAATTTTTGGTTGTGCTCCTAGGGCTTGGATTATTTGGGTGAGATGCGCTATTGTGTTTTTTAATTGTGCTACTTCACCGATAAGATGATCATATCTATTATCTTGTGTTTGAGCGAATTGCGCGATGGCTTCTAAATGGTTTGCACCCGTGTCTGCAAAAGTGGTACAGAGATCGTTGGCTGAAATGGGAATGAAGGACATTGTGGTTGTGTAAGAGGGATAACGGTGACTAGTATTTGTATGACTTTCTTTGCTGTACTCTCAGCTGTACTCGACTGTAACGATCGTTTCTTCTGATTGTTTGTGGATACTCGCGTTTCTGCCTTTTAACACGAGGTTGCTCTTCTTCTTCTGAGGCTTCTCTGTATCGCCTCCTTGCTATGCTCGCTTCTCTGATAAACTGTTGTGCTTCTAAAGTGGCTTCTAATCAGATATTACGTGGTGCTGTTGGCCACGCGAATGGATCGGGCTGAGGTGATCTTGATGGACTCCGCTCAGGGGTGGTAGGATATCTAAGCGAGGCTAAATCTGTGGCGGGGCTGAGTGTGCGTGCTGATGGTGTGGATTCCCAGTAATGGGTGTGTCCTGTGAATCTGATGTCGGTGGCGATTAGGTCAACTTCACCTCCGTTTCCGAAGCTTTGTGGTTCTAGATCCTGCTCAACGAGTCTCCAAAACTCTTCTTCTGTGGCCGCAACATCTGGCCAGTCGTTAGGATCCTCTTCACTCTCTGTTTTCGCAGTTGCTGGCGAATTCTTCCTCGGCTCTTCTACTGGTGTCCCTACTGCTACTGGTACGTCTACTAATTCCCAAGGTCTAGCTGGATCGACGGTGGGGAGGTATGCTAAAAAGGGGAGGAGAGATCGGTGAAAGGTGATGGGCACTTGATAGCAAGCCCTGTTAGTGCTATCCTAGAGATACCCGAAGACGCACTCACTTGCGAGAGCCTGGGTGCAAGAGAGAAGGCTAGACGTGTCTGCTTTTTCTTTGAAGATAGTGAAAGGGTGAAAGATTTGTTGACAGTCTAGTTCTAGTGTTGCGACTACAATTTCTTGCAGGCAATCACTATCTAAACGTCGAGTGGATGGACTATCTTAGGGGAGATGCTTTGTAGGCAGTGGACAAGAGAACTAGACTGGAGACTAGGCTCCATCCAGTCTCGCTTTATATACTATCCTACATGTAGATACATGTTGTGTATCGATCTAGATACGTATCTACATAAGTCCATCCCCTAGGCCCAACATGTTCAACATGAGGAGTCGGCCTGTAACGGAGATTAATATATACATGAGGTATCCAGCCGTTGATCTGCTGTGGGTGGTAGAATGGAGGATGTCAATGGTGATTAAAGATAAGGGATCACATCACAGTGATGAGGTGACTGTAGTGAGGTCTGTGATGATCACGAAGTATTAAATACATGCTGTGATCAGTGGGGCGAAAGTGAAGAGCTGAAAGTGAAGCCCACTGATCTAGAAGGGCCCGTAGATCCCCTGTGTCTAGCACAGTGCCTAGGTCAGGTTTTCCCTTTGATAAGATAAAGAAAGCGTCTATATGCGCAAAGTAAAGATGAAAAATATATAGCTGTAACACTAGGTAAGGTTGCACATAGCCCTGTAGTCGACCTAGTTGGATGAGGTCGAAGGTTCAACTGTCGGAAGATGACGGCAGTGATGGCATGCGTAAGGTGCCCGAGGGTCTGAGGGAACGCTGAGAGAATGTCTCAGGTGTTCAGTGTTCACCCTAGAGTCGAACAGGACTCATAGAGATGGGAGGATCAAGAGAAGCTTGTATTTGCAAGATAAGGACTAGGCTGATACACAGGGAAGACGAAGCTAGGGAAAGGCATAAGGCCAGATCGACTGATATATATAGTGAAAGGTGACGTGTGACAGTAACGTCACAGGGTCAAGGGTAAGGGTTAAGGGCCGGCGTAGGAAGCGGCAGTAGAATGTGAAAGAAGTCTATGAAATGTAAAAGAACCTACACGTGGGAGGGAATCGCAATGTGCCGGTGCATGCGGCAAGAGAAGGTGAAACACGTGTGTGATAAGGCAACACAAGGGAGATAAGTGCACAAGAACATGTAAGTAGGATAACATACATGTGATGGAGCCTTGGAGAGCCGAGGAACAAAGGTAAAGGGAGAGACGTGCCCAGCACGATGAAACGTAACAGATAAGGGGTCGGGCAATATTGGAATAACCAGGGATGAATCATCAGTAGAAATTAGCGAAGCCGAGGAAGGAGCAAACGTCTTTGACTTTCTGTGGCATAGGCCACTTTGTGATGCCATCGAGTTTGACAGAGTCCATGGCAAGTTGTCCTTCTTTGATGATCATCCCAAGGTATTCAACTTCTGGGATAGTGAATTGACATTTCTCCAGTTTGAGGTGAAGATTGAGTTCCGTCATCCACTGGAGGACGTAGTGAGTGCGCTCAGTGTGAGTTTCGTCATCTGGGGAAAAGATAAGTAGATTATCCATATAGATAACCAACCATCCTTCAGCGATCATGTCGCAGAAGGAGTTGTTCATGAACTGTTGAAATGTTGCGGGGGAGTTAGTCATGCCAAAAAACATAATCATTGGTTCAAAAAGTCCTTTATGGATGAGGAAGGCACCTTTCCATTGGTGCCCATCCTTTATACGCATGTTGTTGTAACCCCAACATACATTGAACTTGGTGAAAACGTGAGCACCTTTGAGTTTGTCGAGGAGATCAGAGATCAGGGATAGTGGATATGCATTGTGAATGGTGTGTTCATTGAGATACCTGTAGTCTTGGCAGGGACAGAGTTTGCCATCCTTCTTCTTGATGAAGAAGAATGGTGACACTTAAGGGGAGTTCAAGGGACAAATCTTCCCAGCGGCGAGGTTTTCATTGAGAAAATCTTCAGTGGCCTTTTTCTCATCAGGGGTAAGCAGGTAGAGTTTGCCGATTTTTGGAGTAAAAGAGTCTTTGACATTGATTTTGTGATCATAGAGCCTTGACAGAGGGAGGGAATCGGCAGATTCTTTGGCAAAGATGGGGGCAAAGTTCTTATATATGTCTGGTAGGGTGATCCTTGGTTTGGCCTTCTTGGCAGCAGCCACAAGTTCAGTAGCCATGGTTAGCTTAGCAACAAGCTTCAGGTGGGTCTGGTGATATTGAGATCCAGTTTTAAGGACTTGTTGGCAGAAGTTATTATAGAGTGCTTGGCAGACATAGAGGTTTTTATTGGGCATATCAAGGAACATGGACAGGGCATGGTCGGGAACCATTTCAACCATAACATGGTGGGGTGGTTTCGAGGGAGGTGTTTTTGGTTGAACATTGTCATGCCACTTTAGATCTGCAACATGGATATGATATAGGGTAGCGGATTTGTCTGCAGCTTCTGAGATATTGATCGTTTGTGATGACCAGTTAGTGACGGGGTTCGTGAGGCAGAGCCAAGGCATCCCAAGAATCACGTTCTCAGACCTGCAGTGTATTACATGAAAGCATACATGTTGAGCAATCCCATCAATGTTAGTGAATAGGGAAGCGATGTAATGGATTGCCCCTTTTGCATTCAGGGTTTGATCAACGTTGTTGACGGGGATTAGGGTTGGGAGTTTGTCAAGGGGGAGTCAATGTTTTCAGGTGAAGTCCCAATTGAGGCCGTTGATGTCTGCCCTGCTGTCGATGAGGGCGTGAGTGTTGACAGTTTTCATGGTGTGTGAAGGGTCGATGAGTTGCAAGGGGATATGCATTGATTTCTTGGATGTAGATACAAGTATAGGTGCACACATGATAGGAGGAACTACTGACATCAAGGTAGCATTCCATTTCAAAAATCCGGAGTGAAGGCGATGCAAGACACCTTTGGTTCTTCATCATCTTCTTCATCATCTATCTCCTGTAGTTGAGGGACTCCTTTTTCGTCCTCGACTTCCTCTTCTATAATCTTCCAAATGACCTTCAGCCTTGGAGTGTTTGAAGTGAACGTGGGGCAGGCGGTAGCCCTATGTCCTTTCTGGCGGCAATGGAAACATCTGCCTTCCTTGTGGCATTGTTCTTGTTCAGCGGAGGTGAGTCATTGAAGGCAGATAGCATCAACATCCATGGCATTTGGGTCTTTGGCAGGGGTGGGGGCGGTGTACTGATGGTACATGTAATGAGAGGGGGTCTTGTGTCGCACGGTGATTTCTTAGGTGCAGTCTATGTGAGTCTGGAATGTAACAGCTTTCTTTAGCCAGTTGTTGATAGTAGTGGGAACTTTCTCCATGGCCAGAATGTGGCACATGAGGACTTCAGGGATGGTGGCTGAGTAGTAGCCAATAAGGACATTGTGGTCTGCTATGCTGGTGATGGCATAGTGGTTTTGGAATTGAGCGTTATACTCAGTGAGCGAGGAGAAGTATCTGCCATTCTTGGTAGCAGTCATATGGGTGGTGGTGAGCCAGGTAATCGCATTGCCAGTGGTGTCATGGTGTTTGAACGCTGAGATAAAGGCATCACGAAAGTCAGACCAGGAGCCCATCAAAATCAAGCCATCGACTGTGATCTTTGAGGCTCAGAAGGTGTTGGCCCACGTAAGTGCTGGACCCTTAGTCATGTATGAGAGAGTGAACGCAATTCATTTGGGGTTGGTGGTGTAGACTTCAGTGTTAATGTTGAGGTAAAAGACAACTGAGTCCAGCCATTGTTTAGCTATCTTGTAGTCACCATTGTATTGCTCAGGGGCTCTAATGCAAAGTTCGGGGGGTTTCATAGTCATGGTGGGTGATGGAGGATGAGGGATCGGGGGAAAGATGTGGCCAGTTTGGTGTCTGGGTGTCGGGGACGGGGGAGTCTGAGGATGAGGTATTTGCACAGAAGTGGAAAAACTGTGGGCAAGGTTGCAAGTAGCGAGCTCTTCGTCAGAGTCTAATAAAGGCTCATTGGGATCTTGTCCCAATATGCTTGATTGGGATTGTCAGGGGTGTTAGAGGAGTCGGAGTGTGAAGTACGTGGAGGTTCTCAAGGGTTCCAACATGGATCAGTGGTTCGAGAGTTTTGGTGGGAAGCTATGATGGGCAGCGTACGTGATAGTATCTGAACAAGGAAGTAGCTTAGTTCTTTTGTTATGCATGGCCTCAGGTAAGGTCATGCACAGACCTACCAGCGCCTAGTAGGGTCAAAGGTTCTATTATTCATATACACGACGACATAAGTCCAGCCATAGGAATGCTGGGCCAAGGGTACTGTCAAGGGTGTTTGACGGGTCAAGGGTAACCACTGTCTAGCTTGATGAGCAGGTCGCAAGGTCAAGGGTTTAGACACATGAAGGCAGATGGGCTGTCAGGTGAAACACTCACTTAATGGTAGAGCAAAGACTTGAGGAGCAAAGGTAAATGGATTGCTAGTACTAACTAGGCGACAAGCTGTAGATAGAACTAAGCTAAGAAAAGAGACGAGAAACCCTGTTGAAGGGTTTATATAGTGAAGTACTAGCATGACAGTTATGTGTCACAATGGTTAAGGGCTGGCGTGGGAAGTGGTGGTAGAAACGGAGAGAACAATAGAGAATCCACACGTGAGAAGGAAATGTTAAGGGCCAGCACAGACGGCATGAGAAGAGCAGAAGAAAACGAGTACCTGCATGGTGAGGGATAAGCACACTTATGAGAAGTATGGAACATTGTGGAATGATGTGGAAGGATGTGAGTTAAGCATGAGAAACAGAAAGATTAGTCCAATAATGAAAGAAAAGAAAAAGTGTTCGTCCTGCAAGCGAATTGTAACAAATGCAGGCAGGTAAGAGGCACGTCTTCAGATGACATTAAAAGCACTGAACACATTTACACACCCAGCACACAAGCCAAAGAAGGAAAAGGACATGATCCCACAGCAGCCATAAAAGGCATGTCATTCGAAGAAGCAAGGGCATTGTTGCGACTACAGATGCTGCAGGCAATCACTATCAATCCAGACGTCGAGTGGGAGACTATCTTATAAATGCTTCGTAGGCAGAGAACAAGAGAACTAGACTGGAGACTGAGCTCCGTCCAGTCTCGCTTTATATACTTATTCTACTTGTAGATACATGTTGTGTACCGATCTAGATACGTATCTACATAAGTCCATCCCCTAGGCCCAACATGATCGACATGAGGAGTCGGCCTGTAACGGAGATTAATAAGTACATGAGGTATCCAGCCGTTGATCTGCTGTGGGTGGGTAGAATGGAAGGTGTCAACGGTAATTAAAGATAAGGGATCACATCACAGTGATGGGGTGACTGATGTGAGGTCTGTGATGATCACGAGGTGTTAAATACGTGCTGTGATCTGTGGGGTGAAAGTGAAGAGGTAAATGTGAAACCCACAGATCTAGAAGGGCCCGTAGATCCCCTGTGTCTAGTACAGTGTCTAAGTCGGGTTTTCCCTTAATAAGATAAAGGAAAAGATAAAGGAAAGCATGTGTTATGCGTAAGTTAAGGGATGAAAAATATATAGCTGTAACACTCTCTAGAAGAGAAGATCATGTGCAAGGTATAGAAGATGATAATAAAGGAATAACTATGATATCCCCAGAGTGGATAAGGACAACATCATCCAAAGTCGCAATCTATGATGAAGGGGCACAGCTACATCAAGATATATTTAATAAAACATGTCTTTTGACAGAGACAGAAGTACAAGAGCTATGTAAAGAACATAAAGTGTGCGAAGAAGCAAATGGGCTTCTTTACCAAGAAGGAAACCAGTTATACGTTCCGGCCAAAAACGGAGATAACGAAGATCTAAGAATCAAGACCTTTAAATTATGTCATGACTCGCCTATGGCAGGTCATCCCAGAAATGAAAAGACTATAGATTTAGTCTTACGACACTATTGATGGCCCGGCATCACAACTCAAATTAAAGACTATGTATCTCATTGCGATCAATGTACACGAATGAAATCTTCCAACCAGCCCAGCTCTGGTTTATTACAACCCTTAGAAGTTCCTAGCAGACCCTGGCAGGACATATCTGTTGATTTTGTCACTGATCTGCCAGAGAGTAACAGATCAGACAGCATTCTCATAGCTGTAGATCGCTTCTTGAAGGAAGTGGTGCTTATCCCTTGTCGCAAGACGACGTCCACCATCGAGACGGCAAGTCTCTACTTACATCACATCTTCAAGCACCATGGAATTCCTTTATCTATCGTGTCCGATTGAGGACCACAGTTCGCTTCGCAAGTCATGGCAGAGCTATGCAAGAAGCTTAATATAAAATGACAATTATCTACTGCACACCACCCACAGACAGATGGTCAGACAGAAAGAATGATCAGAGATGTGCAGCAGTATTTAAGAATATTCTGCACAGAGCGTCAAGGCGAATGGGCATAATGGTTACCCATCGCACAATTTAGCTATAATTCTAAGAGACATGCCTCCACCAAGAAGTCTCCATTTGAAGTCACTTGTTCCTATACTCTGTGCATGGGAATAGAACCCATTGCATCACCCTCCAAGGCACCAGCTGCTGATGAATTCTTATCCACCCTACATGATGTGATGGAGTAAACTAAATTAAATTTAGAACAAGCTCAGCTGTGCATGAAAGCACAAGTGTTATGTGTGGCCGTGGGTATGGTCGCGCGTAGACCTACTAACACCTAGTAGGGTCGAGGGGGTCGGTCGTTCGTGTATACGATGACACTGGGGCCAGCCGTGGGGATGCTGGGTCAAAGGGATACCATTGTCTAGCTTGACAGACGGATCAAAGGTTCTAGGTAGAGATACACGAAGGCAGGCGAGCCATAGTGTGAAGCGCTCACTTAATGGCAGAGTGAAGATGCGAGGAGTAAAGACGATGGATTGCTAGCACTAACTAGGTGACAAGCTGTTACGATTCATCGTGCCGGGCACGTCTCTTTTCCTTTTCTTTCTCTTTACCCTTGCGCGTACGCTCACTCTTCCGCTCTTCTCCGGTTGACCACGCCAACCCTTTACCCTTGCCCCTCAGCTCTCCGAGGTCTCCATTACACGTACATAATCCTACTTATGTGTCTTGTGCACTTATCTCCCTTGTGTTGCCTTATCGCACACGTGTTCACCCTTCTTACACCGCATGCACCGGTACTTTGTGTTTCCTTCTCACGCGTGGCTTCTTACGCCTTCCATGGCATTCCTTCACATTCTAATGCTGCTTCCCACGCCAGCCCTTAACCCATACCCTTGACCCTGTGACATTACTGTCACATGTCACCCTTCAATATATATACCAGTCGATCTGGCCTTATGCCTTCCCCTTAACTTCGAGCTCCCTGTGGTATTCTGCCTACTTGTAGTGTTCCCTCGTGAATACACCTCGACGTTATCATTGTCCCTCCCCTCTACGAGTCTTGTTCGACTCTTGAGCAAACCTCGGCACTCGAGTACCTTCACTCTTGTGCATCTCCCCCGATCCCCTCGCAACTTCAGGTTGCGCCACCGCCATTGGTATCCCCGACGGTTGACCTCTGACTCCTGCTCAGGCGGATTTAGCAGGGCTGCATGCGACCCTACCCGGGCCACACGTAACACAAGCCATAGGCAGAACTAAGCTAAAGAGAAAAGGGGAAAGACCCTGTTGAAGGGTTTATATAGCGAAGTAAAGGCGTGACAGTTATGAGTCACAGTAGTTAAGGGCTGGCATGGGAAGCAGTGTTAGAAATAGAGGGCCAATGGCAAAACCACGCATGAGAGAGAAACATTAAGTGTTACAGCTATATTATTTTCATCTCTACTTAGCGCATACGGACGCATTCTTTTATCTTATCAAGGGAAAACCCGACATAGACACTGTGCCAGACACAGGGGATCTACGGGCCCTTCTAGATCAGTGGACTTCACTTTCACCCCACTGATCACACACACATATTTAATACATCGTGATCATCACAGACCTCACATCAGTCACCCCATCACTGTGATGTGATCCCTTATTCTTAATTACCGTTGACATCTTCCATTCCACCCACCCGCAGCAGATCAACGGCTGGTAGCCTCATGTATATATTAATCTCCGTTACAGGCCGACTCCTCATGTCGATCATGTTGGGCCTAGGGGATGGACTTATGTAGATACGTATCTAGATTGGTACACAACATGTATCTACAAGTAGAATAGTATATAAAGCGAGACTGGATGGAGCTCAGTCTCCAGTCTAGTTCTCTTGTCTACTGCCTACAAAGTAGCATCTAAGATATCCTCTCCTCTCAACGTCTATCTGATAGTGATTGCCTACAAGGAATTGTAGTCGCAACATTAAGGGCCGGTGCATATGGCATGAGAAGATCAGAAGATAAAGAGTATCTGCGTGGTGGAGGAATAAGCACGCTTACGAGATGTATGGAATGTCGTGGAATGACATGGAAGGAATGAGTTTAAGCGTGAGAAACGAAAAGTATTAGTTTGAAAGAGAAAGCAAGGAAAAAGCGTTCATCCTGCGAGTGAATCGTAACATTACCCCCTTAGTAACCCGAAGCTATGGCGAGGATTCCTTACAAGTCCCTAAAAGCAGGTCCCAGGGAGCCGGTGATGTTGGCATAGCTGACATCATCTAGTTCATCTCCATCCTCGTAGGAAGAGGGGGCATGAGGAGAGGATGGCGCAGGATGGTAGAACTGCTGAGAAGAGGAGGACGATTGACGAGAGGTATGGCACGGAGTGGCTTGGTGGACAATTTGTCTGTTACGGAACATGGCTTGGGGGCAGCGAGGAGTGGATGTAGAGGAGGACTGAGCATGAGGTGAGGTGAGGTGAGAGGCAAGGGGGCGAGAAGATCCTGGGCAATGGGTGAGAGAGTGACCCAGTGCTTGTCGGTGGCATCTGGTGCAGATATATTGTCTGCAGGATAACTGGGTGTGCCCAAGACAATGGCATTGAAAGCACCGTTGATTGAAACGGGGGTGTCCAGGATAAACGCGATCTCTGCCGTTCCGACCAGTCCACCAGTTGTTGAGAGTTTGCCAATGGATAGGTGATCCATCTCTCAAGACTTCGTTTCCAAGTCCTCGACCAGCGGTGGCTAGGTCTCAGAAATGGCTATCGACGTCGAGGAGGAAGGTGTCGTAACCCATCTGGAAGGCGTGAGAGTATAACTGGTATCGCGCATGGTAGATGAAGTCCTGCATAGTCCTGCCGAGGGTTGTATGAGGGAATACCAGGCCCGAGCCGGAGACAAAGGCGGTGACGTGGTTGATCTGCATCGCAGTTTCGAACCAAGTAAAGATGGGCCAGCGATCAGTAGAGTAGACACTAATTGGGACACGGAGACGGTCATCAGATATAAGTGAATGAAAGTGAACATAATCCTCATCGGTGAACCGCTCTTCCCGGAGCCGGTTGGTGTAGCGATGAGCCGAGACATCTAAGGGGACCTGGAAGTCCCATCCTGAATGAGCGACGAGGGAATCTGAGCTTGATGCACGGACCAGTTGGGGACGATGGACACCTAAGAATGACGGAGGTCTGGGAGAAGGTTCCCAATGGGGCAGAGGCATAAATGATGGCGAGGATTGGATCCTGCCAGAGACGGGGGAGATGTGGGAGTGGGGAACATCACCAACAAGAGTGGCGAAGTTGACAGGTTGTGGGGCGGCAGGGCGAGTAGGAGAGACCCTCTCAGGGTCGGTAGAGGGAAGATGGATGGCACTGGGGTTAGTGGATGGTGCGATGGCAGGGGTGTCGACATTGGTAAATTCAATGGCCATGAGTAGAAGGTGGAGAGGGTTTATCTGCGGCGTGGTGGGCGAGTGGATGCAAGAAGGAAAGCGTGGGGGTGATGTCTTTTATAATCTTCTAGTAACTTCGACAAGTGTTTCAAATTCCACTCGGGTTCCCATGATTCTTCTTTGGTGGAGTACCCTTTCCATCGGATTAGGTATTGACGGGCCAATGGCATACCTCAATGCCATATGATTCGTTCTATTTCATATTCCTCTTGTCCTTCGACAAGATCTGGAGGTGGTGTAGGGAAGTTCAGACTGTGTATGTCATTTTTGCGATTAGGGCGATAGCAGAGAAGCGTGGAATGTGTTGTGAATTTTCCACATTCATGGGAGTCGAAGACAATAGGAGACGGGGGAAATTATGTCAGAGATAATGAAGGGGCCTTCTCATTTCGCAGCGAACTTCGGATCTTGGACGGACCTTTTAAGGTTCCTGGCCTCCAGCCAAACTCGTTGTCCTTTCTTGAAAGGTACGAATTTCAACTTAGACCTGGACGCCATGACTTGTCGCGCAAGCTCATGGGATGTGAGGGCTTCGTCTTGAAGGGCAGTTAGCTCCTTGAGGCGGGTTTCAACAGCAGGGATGTTGGTTTCGGCGATCACCAAGGGGAGGGCATGGGGTTTGTATCCCATCATGAGGTAAAATGGGGACTTTCCAGTGATGGAGTGAGGACGGTGATTGTGCGTAAACTCGGCATGGGAGATGTGATCGGACCAAGTGGAAGGGTGGTCCCTGCAGTAGATGCGGAGATAAGTCTTGATCTCCTGGTTGACACGTTCAGTTTCCCCGTCGGTTTGGGGGTGATATGCTATGGAGAGGGAGAGATCATTGTTGAGGAGTCGGCCGAGTTCTTTGGCGAAGGCATAAGCGAACTGTGGACCGCGATCTGAGATAATTTTCTCATAGAGCCCAAAGTGGAGGTAGACTTTGTGGAAGAAAAGGGTTGCTACGCCTTCTGTGGTGACGGTCTTCTTTGTAGAGCAAAGAATTACCCCCTTAGTAAGGCCGTGGTCCATCATGACCAATAAGGAGTCGAATCCCCCAGAGAGAGGGTGATCGGTGATTAGATCGCAAGAGATCTGCTGAAAAGGGTGAGAGCAAGAGGACGGGATAGGGATGAGTGGGGGAACAGTAGGGTGAGTGTTCGCCTTGTTGTGCTGGCACACGGCACAGCCCTCAACATAAGAGCAAACAAAGGAGGCAAGGCTCAGCCACCAGAACTCAGAGGCGACGAGCTGGCAGGTTTTAAGGTAGCCAGGGTGACCGGCGGAGTCGTGGTCATGGGAGCACTGGACGACAGTGCGACGAAGGTCATGGTCGGGAGGGACATAGATGCATCCTTGATACTGGAGGACTTCGTCGGAGTATTGCCAGTCGGCAAGGTGAGATTGAAAGGTGGGGGGAAGGGAGCCGTTAATCTCCTGTAGTTTGTGGAGAACGAGGTCATCGGAGGCAGAGGTGGAAGCGATGTGGTTGGAGAGGGTGGAGTCAATGAGGTGAATGAAAAGGGCATCAGGGAGGAGAGTAACCCCAATGTTGTCAGAGTCAGCATGGGGAAGGAGGTTTGGGCGTTGGGAGAGGGCATCTGGGCTGGCAAGTTGAGTACCGGGAACATGGGTGATGGAGTAATCATAGTTAGTGAGGTCGAGGAGCCAGCGGGCCTGGCGACGGTTGAGATCCTGGGGGCGGTGGAAGTATGTGAGGTTTTTGTGGTCGGAGAAGACTTTGATGGGGAAGGGAGAGCCATGGAGGTATTGCCTCCAGGCTCTGAAACTGTGGATAACGGCCAAGAGCTCCTGGTCGTGGATATCATAGTTGTATTCTGAAGAGGAGAATGATTGGGATAAGTAAGAACAGGGGTGCCGATCCCTGTTCACATCAGTTTGTAACAAAATGCCTCCTGACGCGTATTTTGAAGCATCGGTGGCCATGGCAAAAGGGCAAGAGATGTCAGGCATAAAAAGGACAGGCTTACGGAGGAACAGCTCCTTGAGTTGTTCGAACGCATGCTGCTGGGCAGTGTTCCATGACCAAGGCATGGTTTTCTTGGTGAGGTCAATCAAGGGTTGTGCAATATTTGAATATCCAGGGATGAACCGTCTGTAGAAGTTAGCGAAGCCAAGAAAGGAATGGACATCTTTGACTTTTTGTGGTGTAGGCCATTTAGCGATCCTGTCGAGTTTGATGGGGTCCATAGCGAGTTGTCCTTCCTTGATGATCATCCTGAGGTATTCGACTTCGGGGACAGCAAATTGGCATTTTTCCAGTTTGAGATGAAGATTGAGTTCTGTCATGCGTTGAAGGACACGGCGAGTTCATTTGGTGTGGGTGGCGTCGTCTGGAGAGAAGATAAGGAGGTCATCCATGTAAATAACCAGCCATCCACAGAAGGAGTCGTTTATGAAATGTTGGAAGGTTGCTGGGGAGTTGTCATGCCGAAGAACATAACCATGGGTTCGAAGAGCCCCTTATGGGTGAGGAAGGCACCCTTCCATTGGTGCCCGTCTTTGATGCGTACGTTATTATATCCCCAGCATACGTCGAACTTGGTAAATACGCGAGCGCCCTTGAGTTTGTCGAGGAGGTCAGAGATCAGAGGCAGTGGATAGGCGTCGCGAATGGTGTGTTCATTGAGATACTGGTAGTCTTGGCAAGGGCAGATTTTGCCGTCTTTCTTTTTGACAAAGAAGAAGGGCGATGCTTGAGGGGAGTTTGAAGAGTGAATTTTGCCTGTGGTGAGATTTTCGTCGAGGAAGTCTTCAGTGGCCTTCTTTTCATCAGGGGTAAGTGGGTAAAGTTTGCCTATCTTTGGGGTGAACGAGTCTTTGACGTTGATTTCATGGTCGTAGGATTTGGAGGAAGGAAGGGAGGCGGCGGATTCTTTGGTGAAGACCGGGGTGAAATCTTTGTAGGCATTGAGTAGGGTAACTTTCGGCTTAGCCTTCTCTGCGGCAGCTGCAAGTTCCGTGGTGGTGGTGAGTTTGGCAACAAGTTTTGGGTGTGTCTGATGATATCGTGATCCTGATTTAAGGACCCTTTGACAAGAGTTGGTGTGAAGTGCACAGCAAACATAGAGGTTTCCATCTGGCATGTCTAGGAATGTGGAGAGGGTGTGGTCGGGGATAGTTTCAACCAAGACATGGCGAGGTGATTTCAAGAGAGGTGCTCGAGGTTGAGCATCATCGTGTCATTTAAGGTCAGCGACGTGGATGTGGTAGAGGGAGGCGGATTCATCTACTGTTTCAGGAATATTGATTGTCTGCAATGACCAATCAATGGAGGGGTTTGTAAGTCGTAACCAGGGTGTTCCAAGAATCATGTTCTCAGACCCGCAGTGCATAACGTGGAAGCATATATGCTGGGCGATGCCATCGATGTTGGTGAAAAGAGAGGCAGTGTAGCGAATGGCTCCCTTGGCATTGGGAGTTTGATCGACGTTGTTGACGGGGATGGGTATCGGGAGTTTGTCAAGGGGGAGTCAGTTCTTTCAGGCAAAGTCCCAGTCAAGGCAATTGATGTCTGTGCCGCTATTGATGAGGGCACAGGTGTCGACGGTTTTCATGGTGTGCAAGGGGTCAATGAGTTGTAGAGGAATTCACATTGATTTCTTGGATGTGGATACAAGTACAGGTGCACACATAATAGGAGGAACTACTGACGTCGAGGCAGTGTTCTGTTTCAAAAATCCTGGGAGGTAAAGGCGATGTGAGACACCTTCGGTTCTTCATTGTCATCTTCATCGTCTATCTCTTGTAGTCAAGGGATTTCTTCTTCGTCCTCAACTTCTACTTCTATAACCTTCCTAACAACCTTCTTCGGCCTCGGAGAGTTTGAAGTAAAGGTAGGGCAGGCTGTAGCCTGTTGTCCTTTCTGATGGCAGCAGAAGCACCTGCCTTCTTTGCGGCATAGTTCTATTTCAGCGGGTGTGAGTCGTTGGAGATGGATGGTGTCAACATCCATGGTGTTGGGATCTTTGGTGGGGGTGGGAGCGGTGTACTGATGATACGTGTGGCAAGTGGGGATCTTGTGACGGGCAGTGATTTCTCGAGCACGCTCCATGTGGGTTTGGAAGGTGACGGCCTTCTTCAACCAGGTATCTATAGTAGTGGGGGCCGTTTCCATAGCGAGGATATGGCACATGAGGGCATCGGGGATAGCGGCCGAGTAGTAGCTGATAAGGACGTTGTTGTTGGCGATGCCAGCAATGGCACAGTGGTTCTGAAACTGAGCGTTATACTCAGTGAGCAATGGGGAGTATCCGCCATTCTTGGTGGCAGTCATGTGGGTGGTGGTGAGCCAGGCGATCGCGTTGCCAGTAGTGTAATAGTGTTTGAACGCCAAGATGAAGGCGTCGCAGAAGTCAGACCAAGAGCCCATTGAAATCAAGCCATCGGCTGTGATCTTTGATGAACAGAAGGTGTTGGCCCATGTGAGTGTGGGGCCATGAGTCATGTAGGAAAGTGCAAAAGTGATGCGCTTCAGGTCGGTGGTGTATACCTCTGTATTGACGTTGAGATAAAAGGCGACAGAGTCAAACCACTGTTTGGCCATTTTATAGTCACCATCATACTTATCTGGGGTACCGATGTGAAGTTCGAGGGGTTTGGTAGTCATGGTGGGCGAGGGAGGACGGGGAATTGGGGGAAAGATGTGGCCGGTTTGGCATCTGGGGGTTGAGGATGGGGGAGTCTGGGGGCAAGGTATCTGTACAGAAGCAGAAAAACTATGGGCAAGGTCACAGGTAGCAAGTTCTTCATCTGAGTCTAATAAAGGCTTGTCGGGGTCTTCATTCCAATATGCTTGGTTGGGGTCGTCGGGGATGTCAGAGGAGTCAGAGTGCGAAGTATGTGGAGGTTCTTGAGGGTTCCAACGCGGATCAGTAGTTCGAGTGTTTCGATGAGAAGCTATGGTGGGCGGCGTACATGATAGTACCCAGATGAGGAGGTAGCTTAGTTCTTTTGTTATGCGTGGCCGTGGGTATGGTCGCGCGTAGACCTACTAACGCCTAGTAGGGTCAAGGGGGTCAGTCGTTCGTGTATACGATGACACTGGGGCCAGCCGTGGGGATGCTGGGTCAAAGGTACCATCAAGGGTATTTTGATGGGTCAAAGGGATACCGTTGTCTAGCTTGACAGACGGGTCAAAGGTTCTAGGTAGAGACACATGAAGGCGGGCGAGCCGTAGTGTGAAGCACTCACTTAATGGCAGAGCGAAGATGTGAGGAGTAAAGACGATGGATTGCTAGCACTAACTGTTACAATTCATCGTGCCGGACATGTCCTCCTCTTTTCTTTTCTCTTCACCTTGCGCGTACGCTCACTCTTCCGCTCTTCTCCGGTTGCCCGCGCCAACCCTTTACCCTTGTCCCTCGGCTCTCCGAGGTCTCCGTCACACGTACGTCACCCTACTTACGTGTCTTGTGCACTTATCTCCCTCGTGTTGCCTTATCGCACACGTGTTCACCTTCTTATGCCACATGCACCGGCACGTTCGTGTTCCTATCCCACGCGTAGGTTCTATCACATTCTATAGCCTTCTTTCACATTCTACCACCGCTTCCTACGCCGGCCCTTAACCCATACCCTTGACCCTGTGACGTTACTGTCACACGTCACCTTTCACTATATATACCAGTCGATCTGGCCTTATGCCCTTCCCTTAGCTTTGGTATTACCTGCGTATCGGCTTGTACCTTTACCTCGCGAATCCAAGGCCTCCCTTGACCCACACCTCTGCGAGTCTCGTTCGACTCCTGAGTGAACCACCTTGTACGTCTGAGACACCCTCTCAGCGTCCTCTCGACCTCGTCTCCATCAAGACGCGCCGCCACCGCCGTCGTTCCCCGACGGTTGAACCATCGATCACCTCGACGACCAGTCGATCGCAGGTCTACGTGCGACCCTACCCGGGCCGCACGTAACACCTTGTCGCCCATTCGGGATGGGACTCTCAAGTCCCACTGGATGTCTCTAGTCACCGCCACACCGGTAGAATCTGGGAAGAACGGTTCACCGATGAGCATTATGTTTGCTTTCATTCTCTCATGTCTGATGACCGCCTTCGGGTCCCTATTAGTGTTTACTCTTCTGATGGCTTGCCCATCTTCACTTGGTTCAAAACCGCAATGCAGTTGAACCACATCGCCGCCTTTGTCTCCAGCTCTGGCCCGATATTCTCGCACACTACACTTGGCAGGACCATGCAGGGTTTTGTTTACCATGCGCGCTACCAGTTGTATTCCCACGCCTTCCAGATGGGTTACGATAACTTTCTCCTTGATGTTGATAACCATTTCCGAGACCTCGCCACCGCGGGTCGAGGACTTGGGAACAAAGTCCTGAGGGACGGCTTGCCCATTCATAGGCAAATGCTTAACGACTGGTGGACCGGTCGAAATGGCAGGGATCGCGTTTACCCCGGACATCCTCGTTTTAACCAGCAGTGCTTCCAATGCCATTGTCTTGGCCATACTCAGCTCTCCTGCCAGCAACACGTTTGCACAGGATGTCGTCAATGAGCGCCTGGCCATTCTCTCGCCCGCTGTTCGGGACCATCTTGCTTTCTCACCTCTCGTCTTACATCTCCCCACGCTCAATCCTCCTCTACGTCTATGCCTCATCACCCCCAAACCATGTTCCGCAACGGACAGATAGTCCATAGAGCCACTCCCCGCTGCACCTCTCATCAGTCCTCCTCCTCCTCCCAACAGTCTTACCATCCGGCACCATCTTCACCTCGTGCCCCCTCTCCCTACGAGGAGGGAGATGAACTAGACGACGTCGGCTATGCAAATGTCACTGGCTCCCTGGGACCCGCTTTTAGAGAGTTGTAAGGGATCCTCGCCATAGCTTCGGGTTACTAAGGGGGTAATGTTATGATTCGCTCGCAGGACGAACACTTTTTCCTCGCTTTCCCTTTCGGACTAATACTTTTCATTTCTCATGCTTAACTTCATTCTTTCTATGTCGTTCCACGACATTCCATATATTTCATAAGCGTGCTTATCCTTCACCGCACAGGTACTCCTTTTCTTCTGCTCTTCTCACGTAGAATGCACCAGCCCTTAATGTTTCTTTCTCTTGCGTGGTTTTGCCATTGGTTTTCTATTTCTACTGCCGCTTCCCACGCCGGCCCTTAATTACTGTGACACGTAACTGTCACACTTTTACTTTACTATATAAACCCTTCAACAGAGTCGCCTCCTTTTCTCCTTAGCTTAGTTCTACCTATGGCTTGTCGCCTAGTTAGCGCTAGCAATCTACCCTTGTTACTCCTTGTGTCTTCGCTCTACCATTAAGTGAGCACTTCACACTACAGCTTCCCCGCCTTCATGTGTCTCCCTCTCGAACCTTTGACCCGCTAGTCAAGCTAGACAGCAGTTTATCCTTTGACCCGTCCATACCCTTGACGGTACTATTGATCCAGCATCCCTACGGCTGGTACTACATCGTCGTCAACACGAACGACCGGATCCCTCGACCCTACTAGGTGTTAGTAGGTCTATGCGTGACCATACCCACGGCCACGCGTAACAACCTGCACCCTCATCGACAGCGGCGCAGACATCAATTGCCTTGACTGGGACTTCGCCCGAAAGCACCAACTTTCCCTTGACAAACTTCCGATACCCATTCCCGTCAACAATGTTGATCAAACTCCCAATGCCAAGGGAGCCATTCGCTACACCACCTCTCTTTTCACCAACATCGATGGCATCGCCCAACACATATGCTTCCACGTCATACACTGCGGGTCCAAGAACATGATTCTCGGGACGCCTTGATTACGACTCACTAACCCCTCCATCGATTGGTCATCACAGATGATCAACATCTCTGAAGTGGTAGACAAGTCCGCCTCTCTCTACCACATCCACGTTGCCGACCTCAAACAACATAACGACGTCCAACCTTGAGCACCCCCTTCGAAGCCACCCTGCCATGTCATGGTTGAAACCATTCCTGACCATACTCTCTCTATGTTTCTAGATATGCCAGATGGGAACCTCTATGTCTGCTGTGCCCTCCACGCCAACTCTTGTCAACGAGTTCTCAAGACAGGATCTCGTTACCATCAGATGCATCCAAAGCTTGTCGCCAAGCTCACCACCATCACAGAACTTGCAGCAGCCACTGAGAAAGCCAAACCAAAAGTTACTTTACCTGATGTCTATAAAGACTTTGCCCCAGTCTTCACCAAAGAATCCACTAACTCCCTTCCCCTGTCTCAACCCTACGACCATAAGATCAACATCAAGGACTCATTTACCTCCAAGATTGGCAAGCTCTACCCACTCACCCCTGATGAAAAGAAGGCTGCAGAAGATTTCCTCGATGAAAATATCGCCGCTGGCAAGATTCGCCCTTCGAATTCCCCTCAAGCGTCACCCTTCTTCGTTAAGAAGAAAGATGGCAAACTCCACCCCTGCCAAGACTACCGATACCTTAACGAACACACCGTTTGCGATGCCTACCCACTGCTGCTAATCTCCGACCTCCTCGACAAACTCAAGGGGGCTCACGTATTCACCAAATTCGACGTATGCTGGGGATATAACAATGTACGTATCAAAGACAGGCACCAATGGAAGGGTGCCTTCCTCACCCATAAAGGGCTCTTCGAACGCATGGTTATGTTCTTCGGCATGACTAACTCCCCAGCAACCTTCCAACGTTTCATGAACGACTCCTTCCGCGATATGATCGCTGAAGGATGGCTGGTTATTTATATGGATGACCTTCTTATCTTCTCTCCAGATGATGCCACCCACACCAAACGAACTCGCCGAGTCCTTCAATGGATGATGGAACTTGATCTCCACCTCAAATTGGAAAAATGCCAGTTTGCCGTTCCCGAAGTTGAATACCTCAGGATGATCATCAAGGAAGGACAACTTGCTATGGACCCTGTCAAACTCGACGGGATCGCTAAGTGGCCTATGCCACAAAAAGTCAAAGACATCCGTTCCTTTCTTGGCTTTGCTAACTTCTACAGACGGTTCATCCCCGGATATTTCAATATCGCATGACCCCTGATCGACCTCACCAAGAAAACCATGCCTTGGTCATGGAACGCTGCCCAGCAACACGCGTTCGAGCAACTCAAGGAGTTGTTCCTCCGTAAGCCTGTCCTTTTTATGCCCGACATCTCTCGCCCTTTTACCATAGCCACCAACACTTCTAAATACGCGTTGGGTGGCATTTGGTTACAAACCGACACGAACAGGGATTGGCACCCCTGTTCTTACTTATCCCAATCATTCTCCTCTTCAGAATGCAACTATGATATCCACGACCGGGAGCTCTTGGCTGTTATCCGCAGTTTCAAGGCCTGGAGGCAATATCTCCATGGCTCTCCCTTCCTCATCAAGGTATTCTCCGACCACAAAAACCTCACATACTTCTGCTGCCCCCAGGATCTCAACCGTCACCAGGCCTGCTGGCTTCTCGACCTTGCTGACTACAATTACTCCATCACCCATGTTCCCGGTACTCAACTCGCTGGCCCAGACGCCCTCTCACGATGCCCAGATCTCCTTCCCCGCGCCGACTCCGACAACGTTGGGGTTACTCTCCTCCCCAACACCCTCTTCGTTCGCCTCATTGACTCTGCCCTCTCCAACCACATCGCTTCCGCCTCCGCCTCCAATGACCTCGTTCTCCACAAACTACAGGAGATTAATGGCTCCCTTCCCCCCGCCTTCCGCTCTCGCCTCGCCGACTGGCAATACTCCAACAGACTCCTCCAGTACCAAGGACACATCTACGTCCCTCCCGACCGTGACCTTCGTCACGCTGTCGTCCAGCACTCCCATGACCATGACTCTGCCGGTCACCCCGGCTACCTTAAAACCTGCCAGCTCGTCGCCTCCGAGTTCTGGTGGCCAGGCCTTGCCTCCTTTGTTTGCTCTTACATTGAAGGCTGTGCCGTGTGCCAGCGCAACAAGACGAACACTCACCCTACAGTTCCCCCACTCGTCCCCATCCTGTCCTCTTGCTCTCGCCCTTTTCAGCAAATCTCTTGCGATCAGATCGCTGATCTCCCTCTCTCTGGGGGATTCGACTCCTTATTGGTCATGGTGGACCACAGCCTTACTAAGGGGGTAATTCTTTGCCCTATGAAGAAAACCATCACCACAGAAGGTGTAGCAGCTCTTTTTTTCCACAAAGTCTACCTCCGCTTCGGGCTCTACGAGAAAATTATCTCAGATCACGGACCACAATTCACTTCCACCTTCGCCAAAGAACTCAGCCAACTCCTCAACTATGATCTCTCCCTCTCCACAGCATATCACCCCCAAACTGACGGAGAAACTGAACGTGTCAACCAGGAAGTCGAGACTTATCTCCACATCTACTGTGGAAACAACCCTTCTACTTGGTCCGATCACATCTCCCATGCCAAGTTTACACACAATCACCGTCCTCACTCCATCACTGGAAAGTCCCTGTTTTACCTCATGATGGGATATGAACCCCATGCCCTTCCCTTGGTGATCACCAAAACTAACATCCCTGCCGTTGAAACCCGCCTCAAAGAGCTAACCGCCCTTCGAGACGAAGCCCTCACATCCCATGAGCTTGCATGACAAGTCATGGCATCCAGGTCTAAGTCAAAGTTCGTGCCTTTTAAGAAAGGACAACAAGTCTGGCTGGATGCCAGGAACCTTAAAAGGTCCGTCCAAGACCCGAAGTTTGCTGCAAAACATGAGGGCCCCTTCATTATCTCTGACATCATCTCCCCCATCTCCTATCGCCTCCAACTCCCACGAACATGGAAAATCCACAACACATTCCACACTTCTCTGCTATCGCCCTATTGCGAAAACGACGTACACGGTCTGAACTTCCCTACACCACCTCTGGATCTTGTCGAAGGACAAGAGGAATATGAAATAGAACAAATCATATGGCATCGAGGTATGCCGTCGGCCCATCAATACCTGATCTGATGGAAAGGGTACCCCACCGAAGAGGAATCCTGGGAACCCGAGCGGAACTTGAAACACTCGTCGGAGTTACTAGAAGATTATAAAAGACATCACCCCCACGCTTTCTCTCTTACATCCACTCACCCACCACGCCACAGATAAACCCTCTCCACCTTCTACTCATGGCCATCGAATTTACCAATGTTAACACCCCTGCCGCCGCACCATCCACCAACCCCAGCACAGTCTGTCTTCCCTCTACTGACCCCGAGAGGGTCTCTTCTACTCGTCCCGCCGCCCCACAGCCTGTCAACTTCGCTGCTCTTATTGGCGATGTTCCCCAGTCCCATGTCTCCCCCGTCTCTGGCAGGATCCAATCCTCGCCGTCGTTTACGCCTCCACCCCATTGGGAACCTTCTCCTGGACCTCTGTCATTCTTAGGTGTCCATCGTCCCCAACTGGTCTGTGCACCAAGCTTGGACTCCCTTATTGCTCATTCAGGATGGGACTCCCAGGTCCCCTTAGACATCTCAGCCCATTGCCACACCAACCGGCTCCAGGAAGAGCGGTTCACTGATGAGGATTATGTTCACTTTCATTCACTTATGTCTGACGATCATCTCCATGTCCCAATTAGTGTTTACTCCACCGATGGCTCGCCCATCTTTACTTGGTTCGAAACCACGATGCAGATCAACCACATCGCCGCCTTTGTCTCTGGCTCAGGCCTGGTATTCCCTCATACAACCCTCGGCAGGACCATGCAGGACTTCATTTATCATGCACAATACCAGTTATACTCTCACGCATTCCAGATGGGCTACGACACCTTCCTCCTCGACGTCAATAACCATTTCTGAGACCTAGCCGCCACTGGTCGAGGACTTGGGAATGAAGTCCTGAGAGATGGATCACCTATCTATTAGCAAATGCTTAACGACTGGTGGACTGGTTGGAACGGCAGAGATCATGTTTAACCTGGACATCCTCGTTTTAATCAATGGTGCTTTTAGTGCCACTGTCTCAGGCATACCCAGTTATCCTGCAGGCAATATATCTGCACCGGATGCCACCGACAAGCACCAGGTCACTCTCTTGCCCGTTGCCCAGGATCTTCTTGCCCCCTCGCCTCTCACCTCACCTCCCCTCGTGCTCAGTCCTCCTCTTCGTCCACTCCTTGCCACCCCCAAGCCACATTCTGCAATGGACAAATTGTCTGCTGTCCCACCCCACACCGTACCTCTCGTCAGTCATCCTCCTCTTCTCAACATTCTTACCATCCTGTGCCATCCTCTCCTCGCGCCCCCTCTTCCTATGAGGATGAAGATGAACTAGATGATGTCAGCTACGCCAACATCACTGGCTCCCCGGGACCCGCTTTTAGGGACTTGTAAGGAATCCTTGCCATAGCTTCGGGTTACTAAGGGGGTAATGTTACAATTCGCTTGCAGGACGAACACTTTTTCCTTGCTTTCTCTTTCGGACTAATACTTTTCATTTCTCATGCTTAAACTCATTCCTTCCATGTCGTTCCATGACATTCCATACATCTCGTAAGTGTGCTTATTCCCCCACTGCACAGGTACTCTTTACCTTCTGATCTTCTCACACTGCATGTGCTGGCCCTTAACGTTTCTTTCTCATGCGTGGTTTTGCCATTGGATTTCTATTTCTAATGCCACTTCCCATGCCGGCCCTTAACTACTGTGACACGTAACTGTCATGCCTTTACTTTGCTATATAAACCCTTCAACAGGGTCTTCCCCTTTTCTCCTTAGCTTAGTTCTACCTATGGCTTGTTACCTAGTTAGTGCTAGTAATCCATCGTCTTTACTCCTTGTGTCTTTGCTCTATCATTAAGTGAGCACTTCACACTAACGGTTTGCCTGCCTTCGTGTGTCTCCACCTAGAACCTTTGACCCGTTTGTCAAGCTAGACAATGGTATCCCTTTGACCCATCAAGACACCCTTGATGGTACCTTTGACCCAGCATCCCCACGGCTGGCCCTAGTGTCATCGTATACATGAACGACCAACCCCCTCAACCCTACTAGGCGTTAGTAGGTTTACGCACGACCATACCCATGGCCATGCGTAACAGTGTCCAGGATAGATGCGATCTCTGCCATTTCAACTGGTCCACCAGTCGTTGATAGTTTGCTGGTGAATAGGCGATCCATCTCTCAGGACCTCGTTTCCAAGTCCTCAACCAGCAGCGGCTAGATCTCAGAAGTGGTTATCGATGTCGAGGAGGAAGGTATCGTAACCCATCTGGAAGGCATGGGAATATAACTGGTAGCGTGCGTGATAAATGAAGTCCTGCATGGTTCTGCCGAGGGTAGTGTGAGGGAATACCAGGTGTTACATGTGGCTGTGGGTATGGTTGCGCGTAGACCTACTGGATCCTATCTAGAGGAGAAGATCGGAGGGGAGTCGACCATGGGAGTTCCTATGGCGGTGATATGACCTGGAGTCATGGGTTCGAAGTACACGAAGGCGAGGTGCCTAAGTGTCTAGGTTCACTCAAGAGTTGAACAAGACTCATAGAGGTGTGGGGATCGAAGGGGGGAGGGAGCCTGAAGGTCTTTATTGACAAGTATGGTAGTAAGGTGCTAGACAGGATGTCATAGGTAGAATCAAGCTAAGGGAAAGGCATAAGGCCAGATCGACTGGTATATATAGTGAAGAGTGACGGTGTGACCATAACATCACAGGGTCAAGGGTATGGTTAAGGGCTGGCATGGGAATTGGCAATAGAATGTGAAAGAACAAGGGAGAATGTGATAGAACCCACACATGAGAGTGAAACACGAACGTGCCGGTGCATGCGGCGAGAGAAGGTGAAACATGAGTGCAATAAGGCAACATGAGGGAGATAAGTGCACAAGATCATGTAGGTACAATGATGTATGTGAGAGAGGCCTCGGAAGAGCCGAGGGACAAGGGTAAAGGGTTGGTGCGGGCAACCGGAGAAGAGTGGAAGTGTGAGTATACGTGTGAGGGAAGGGAAAGAAAAGGGGAAGAACATGCCCGGCACGATGAATTGTAACACCGGGCCTGAGCCAGAGACAAAGGTGGCGACATGGTTGATTTGCATCACAGTTTCAAACCAAGTGAAGATAGGCGAGCCATCGGAAGAATAAACACTAATTGGAACACGAAGACAGTCGTCAGACATAAGTGAGTGAAAATGAACATAATCCTCATCGGTGAACCGCTCCTCCCGAAGCCGGTTGGTGTGGCGATGAGCGGAGACATCTAAGGGGACCTGGGAATCCCATCCCGAGTGGGCGATAAGGGAGTCCGAGCTAGGTGCTCAGATAAGCTGGGGGTGGTGAATTCCTAGAAATGAGGGGGGTCCAGGAGAAGGTTCCCAATGGGGTGGAGGAGTAAATGCTGGCAAGGATTGAATCCTGCCCAAGATGGGGGAGATATGGGATTGGGGAATATTGCCAACAAGAGTGGCGAAGTTGACAGGCTGTGGGGCGGTGGGGCAAGTAGGAGAGACCCTCTCGGGGTTGATAGAGGGAAGGCGGACGGTGCTGGGGTTGGTAGAGGATGCAGCGGCAGGGGTGTTGACATTGGTGAACTCGATGGCCATTAGAAGAAGATGGAGAGGGTTTATTGGTGACATGGTGGGTGAGCGGATGAGAGAGAGAAAGCGCGGGGATGTCACCTCTTGTAGTCATTGTTGCGTCTACAAATCTTTTGCAGGCAACCACTTGGAATCTAGGCATCGAGGAGAGGATTTCTTAAGATACTACTTTGTAGGAGAAGAACAAGAGAACTAGACTGGAGACTGAGCTCCGTCCAGTCTCGCTTTATATACTATTGTATGTGTAGATACATGTTGTGTACCAATCTAGATACGTATCTACATAAGTCCATCCCCTAGGCCCAACATGATTGACACGAGGAGTCGGCC
>JBBPTX010000416.1:0-26318 GCA_038094595.1 Pulveroboletus aff. annulatus
TGCGTTGGGACGACTAAGACGTACGGGTACAAGATGCGACTGACTGCTATCTATGAGACGCGAGGTAGATATAGTACAGTGCACGTGGTGCACGTGACGAGTAAGCGAGTAAGCCAGTGGGCTTACACCTTCGTCCCGTGTAGCATGTTGTTCGCATGCTACTCTTCCACGATGCCGCCGCCGACTTCATGCTTTGTGGTGGGGTGGCATTTGTCGTTGTCATCATTAGCGGGCGGGCTCTGGATGCAGAGATAGGTGCATTGTGGATGATCTCAAGGAAGTGCGGCGGTGAGTGTAATATTTTACTTTACCATGGGAGTCGAGGACTCATTCAACCAACCTAATCGTCCTTCCGAACAAGTCGTCTGCCACGTTGATAGGGGTTATTTGAAGCTTAAGAATCAAACTGGAATGCGGCCGCCACGGGAACAGTCCTTGCATAAAAAGGTTATATTCAAGCAAGAGCGATGCGCATGTACAAGAACATTACGATCTCCTCCTCATACACCACCCCCACCCAAGATGTACTCTATCGCTGCATGCACATTACCGCCAGTTGCAAGAAGGGCACGTACATTTTGGGTTCCATTTGTGAAACCCATGTCTTGTAGTTGCTAGGGAAGAAAAGGAGGTGAGACGAGATGAGAAATGATATGACCCGTCAGACGAACCTGAAGTTGTACTTGGAACCGCTCTTCTGGTGGTCTGGCGTCCGCAGCAGGCGGAGCACCAAAGGTGCCCATACCCCCACCGAAACCACCAACGCTGCCGCCGCCGAAGCCACCACCGGGACCACCACCAAAAGCACCTGCACCCATCAGGGTCTGTAGCAGCGCAGGATTTGGGAACCCGGCACCGGGAGCGGCACCAACGCCGGCCCCGGCACCTGCGCCCACATTGGCACCTGTTCCAGTTGTGCCGGGTTGCGTTGTTGCAGATGGTGAAGTGGGATTGGTGGCACCCGTACCAGTTGCACCAGACGGAATTCCCGGTGCTGGGAACGGGGAGGCACTCGGTAAGCTGCCTCCAAACCCAGCCCCACGGAACATTGACGACATTTGCATCATGGTACGTAGGGTTTCGGGGTTCGATCTGTTTGATATCGAGGTTATCATTCACGAGCGGGACGGAAGCGTGGAAATGCCACGGAGAAAGGGGAATACTACGAACACCATCTGCCTAAACTGCTCACTTTGGAAGACTTCGCGGATTTGCGGAGCCATAGAGGCAAGTTGGGGATTGTGTGCGATGATTTGATCCAAGATGGCCGGGTTGGCCATAAGTGAGGACATTTGTTGTAAGAACTGGGGTGATTCCATCATGGTTTGTATCTGCGTGAACACGTGTTAGTTGCGTGGCCGAGAGTCGACTAGACAGAAACACGGGCCATGTTGGGATCATTCGTATTAAGACCCATGCTGGCGAATGGGTTGAAACCAGCCATGAGGCCGTGGCCCATGTAGCCGTTGAGTTGTGTGAGCGGATCCGAAGGGTTCTGGCCAGCCTGCATTGTGGGGATTTGCTGGGTGGGTGTGACAGACGAGGAGGAAGAGGCGGGGGCCGAGCGTGCCGCGCCCTTCACCATGTGGATGGTATGTGATGATTGAATCTTGTACACGGATAATGCATCTTCATCCTGTGCAAGCGATAAGGTGAGGAATGTAATCGCGATGAAGACAGGCGTGTACCTTGAGCACCCTCCCTGTACTGTAGATGAGATACACGGCTGTCGAAGGGTGGTTGTGCACGGACCTGAGTAAATCAACCTCTGTCGATCTGCCTCCACGTCAGACTTTTCGGCGATGGCACGCTTGAGGTCGAGGACGGTCTTGTCCGGGCTGATCGATATCTGAATCTTGAGTTCGCTAGGTCCTAACGGCAAGTTATTGACAACAGAACCAGGAAAAGGATCAGACGCACCTTTGATGTTGATGTGGATCTCATTGTCGGACATGGTGGAGTAAAGAGCCCTGTCGCAACACAGCCACCATAACTAGCTTGGTCATGTCCTGTGACGATTGCTTCAAGACCGTTCCCCACACTGGCACCCCACTTGGTCGTTCCGAGACCATCGCGGGCGTTGAGACGTACATTTCTGAGCCCAATACAATTACCGGGAAGAAGAAGATCTTGCTCTTCTTTTCGGATGTATTCAGCCCCTTCTACATTAACAGTCAGCTCATCCAGGACTGGTTTGCGTCCAAAGGTATGTCCCTCGCACACAGTCGGCAAAAGGGTGTTTACACGCACTAATATGTAGGCTATACCGTCCTCGGTCTCGACTACTTCTTTGGCGACAGGCTGGACACGCTCATGAAAGAGCCTGGGTTCAATCGAGAAGCATTCCGTGATAGGGCCACTGCCCACGCGCGCGAGTACACTCCAAAGTGGGTCAAAGCAGTCAGGCAACGATATGGTCAGACACTCGTGTTGTATCGCATGGTACCCTGATATTCAAGCAACATCAAACAGGAGCGACCGATGTCAAGTACTTTGCAGTTGGTATATCTATCTGTCTCGTTCTCTGGCCATTCATACGTATCCAATGTTGATAGGATACTGTTTTGGGGCCCCGTATGTGTTTGCTCTCGCCAACGATCCGACATTCAACCTTGCTGCGGGTGAGCGCTTGAATCTATACCCCCTTTCTCACGGGTTAATCCTTGTCAGGCGCTGTCGCACACCCTTCCAACATCTACGATGGTGAGACGAAACAGCTCAAAGCAGAAATCATCGAGAATTGCATTGGTCTGTGCTGGCCCTTTCACATTGACAAGAAACATTTGACAGTTCCTTGATAGCTCCGATCGCCTTTGGCTGCGCGGGTAAGAGATTTGTTCTACAGCACGCTCTCAGTCGCGCTGATCGCGCAAGCACAGAAACCGACTTTGCCTTCCCCACAGAAGCACGTCGTCATGCGGAAGACATCCTCGTCAAGAATAAGTTGGATTATTACTTCCAGGTCTTCAGTGGCGTCTCACACGGGTTCGCCACCCGTGCTGACACTACCAACGATACACAACGTACGTTTCTTTTTGTTTCTTGGCTGAATAGAGTGCATGTACCCGTTTAATTTGGCAACACGCTCATCATTTTACAGGATTTGCCAAGGAGGAATGTGCCAGTGGATTCTTGCATTGGTTCGACAGGTTCGCAGCGTAGTGGAGCTTCATTCTCTTGAGCAGGAAGGGATACTGGCCGTCGATGTACGATAAGCGTATTGTTGAGCGTAACTCGACGAGTCAAAGAGGAGTATAACTAAGAGCATCATTCAATGGTCCCGTTCGAATGGTCTAAGTGAATCGTAATCTGTCTGTTGTCGCCCATCCACTGACCAGTGTATTATTAATAGCTTGTACAGTGCGCTGCGGAATGACTCATGGCTCGGTGTTCACTCTATCATCCGAATCACCGCGACCGTATCGATGATGTACATGCCATCAAACAATGCTTTCAGGTCCCTTCACATTGTCGAGCTGGTGTCAAACGTACAGGTACCACTAAGGGACGGACGTTGTGCCTGTGCGCCGAGCTGATCTAATTCCATCCAGAGCAAAGCATTCCGTTCCTTGGAACGCGAGGTCGCGGAATATATGTTAGTGCTCAACCAACTGATATACTATATCGGACATAATTCACCGATTTACTGTGCGCGTGGATCTCAATGTGTCCCATCAACGTGGTATATTTTTGAGATTTCCAGGTTTGGTGGTCACAGCACAGTGACATATGTACAAAACATTCCGACGCCCTCTTACATACATACCACTCCCAGTTCAGATATATTCTTTCGCGGCTTAAACGTTACCGCCAGTCACCAGCACCAGCACCTGCATTAATACCTATTCAAGTTGTGCCTGATTGCGTCCCCGTAGATGGCGAGGTGGGGTTGGTAGCACCCGCACTCGCACCAGGGGGAGTTCCTGGTGCTGGGAAGACCCCGGTCCCACGGAACAACGGTGACCTTTGTATCAAGGTTTGTAAAGTTTCCGGGTTCGATCTGTTTGACGTAGAGATTATTGTTCAAGGTCTACTCGGATTGGCGCACGGAAGAAAACAATACGAACAACATTTGCTTAACCGCGTCACTTTGGTAGAATTCGCGTTTGTCCGGGGAATTGTTAGCGAATATTCCATCACGGACGGAGGGGATTGAAAGAAACGAGGACATTGCCCGAAAGAATTCCGGTGATTGCAACGCGTTTGTAATCTGCGAGAACGGATGTTAGAATCGTGGACCGAAGATGAACAGACGAAAGATACAGACCCTGGGGCGTTCATCCTGGCCGATACCGCATGCGTCGAACCCGTTAAAGTTTGGCGGAGGGTCAGGGCGTGGGCCACTTTTCGCCAGATTGATTGTCTGTGATGGCTGGATTTTGTATACAGACAATGCGTGTTCATCCTGTCAATGGGCAATCAATGACATGTAAAATGCAAATGCGATAGTCACGATCATGTACCTTGAGTATTTTCCCTGTGTTGTAGATCAGATGTATAGCCGTAATGAGCAATTGTGCACGGACCATTGAAGATCAGTGTCTGCTGATCAACCTCGGCGTCTGTTTTATCGGCGATGGCGCGCTTGAGGTCGAGAACGGTCTTGTCTAGACCAATCGATATGTTGAACTTGACTTCACTGGCGGCACCGATGCCCTCGATGTTGATCTGAATTTCATTGTCGGACATGGCGGAAGAGAACTGTCAGTCCTTGACACGACACAGCCACTAAAGTCCCTTTATATCGGTCCAACAGAAAATTCCGAAGTCCATAGAAGGCGCGCTGGCGTCGAAAGCCGAAACATACATTTCTGAGTCTGTGATCTTACTCCTCGTTTTCTAATGGCCGTCCAGATCAACAATAGTACCATCTGAATCCAGGGCTGGTTTGTCGTGGCCCAGTTTCCTATTTATATCCTCCGACCACCGTAATCGATGATCGATGATCTGCAGATAGATTCGATCAAAGCCACTTGCAGAGTTGCCGCCATGTCGATAACCTTCGCATGCCCCTTAGTTCACACTGTCGGACGGTGTCGGACACATATACCCCTGATGCCAGTGGATGGATTGAGCCTTGCCATGGACCAATACCGTTGAATCGCCTGCACGTGTGACATCTAGATTTCTCCCCAGAAAGTGCGCTGTTTTGGGTTGATCCAGAACCACATGCTCGTGGGAGAAAAAAAATTTCAAAGTAGTTAATAACAGAGACGACCAAGTTGATCATGGCATTATACATACATATACAAGACTCTCTGCCACCTTCTTTACACACCATCCCACCTAAGATGTATTCTATCGCGGGTCACACGTTACCACCAGTCCCCGGTACTCCTACCCGCATTAGTAGATCGTGAGTTGGGGCTCAAGGCACCCGTACCAGTCGCGACAGAGGGGATTCCCGGTGTTGGGAAAATCCCAGTTCCACGGAATATCGGTGACCTCTGTATTATGGTCTGCAATGTTTTCTTGGTTCGATCTGTTTGGCACACATAGATACTATCATTCAATATTCACAACGGATCGATAGGTGCAGAAAACACGAAGAAAAATATAACTTCACGAACAGCATCTGCCTGACCATGTCACTTTGGTAGAATCCTCGGTCTTGCGATGAATTGTGAGGCAAGATTTGATCCCTGATAGAGCGGATGGAAAGGAGTGAGGCCAATAGCTGAAAGAACTCGTGATTGCATCGTGTTTCGACTCTGCCAGAGCGAAGATCAGTAGACCACGATCAATTTGACGGAGGATGCAGACCCTTTCACGATCATTTCGGTGGATACCTGCCGCATCGAACATTCAAAGTTGGGCGAAGGGGGAGGAACGAAGGCCGATGGTGGGGGTCCTCTTGCCACGTGGTTGGTCTGTGATGACTGGATATTGTATATGGACGATACACGTTCATCCTGTGCAAGCGATAAGGTGAGGCATGTAAATGCGACGACGACGACGATGTACGTCAAGTATTTTTTTTCCCTGTTCCGAAAATAAAACCGAAAATAAGATACATGGCTGTCATGAGCAGTTGCCCACAAACCTAAGTATATCAGTGTCTGTCGATCTGCCTCGACGTCCGATCTTTCGGTGATGGCATGCTTCAGATCGACAGTCTTGTTTTTGCTGATCGATACTTGTGTAGCCAATGGTGATACCTTGGATGTTGATCTGGATTTCGCTGTCAGGCATGGTGGAAGGTGCCAATCCTTGCCATGATATGGCTATTGTAAATTGGCTTTAAGCAAGTCCGATTTTGGTCATCGGCGGATTCCGACGCAGAGGGACGATCAGTCACACCAAGGCCACAGTAAGCGTTGAGACGTACAATTCCAAGTACGATGCCACCTGTGCCTCCTGGCCGCTTCTGGGGCGCTCAGATCATGAGTCAACCCATCGCCTTAGAATGTTAGGAATAACAGCAACTTTCTTGCCCAGGGCCGATGATCCAAGACTCGTTTGACCATGTCACGGCTCATATCCGATCACTGTGGCTGGCGTAATCGATGATCTACAGGTAGATTCCGTCAACGCCACTGGCAGTGCCACCACGTGGACAACGCCTGCCCCTTAGCTCACAGTGACACTGTTGGATGGATGCCAGACATATGGGCATCCCTAAAGGCGACCTACAGTACGAAATGCCCAAGTAGTACACTTCTGGTGGCCCACCCATCCTCGTGTCGTACTTTTGGCCGAGTCGATCCGGTTTCCATTCAAAGCAAGACCGTACATGACATCCTTCGGAACGCGACACCGCGCCGCAGATTAGACTGGCGACTGTCACGACGGCTTGCCTCATAGACCGGACTGGTCACCAGTCTAGCCGCAGATATCTTGGTGAGAGAAAAAGGCCGAGATACTATATCGGGCATGGGTTTATGGATATGTTATGCGAATGATCCCAATATGGATTTCTGGACTTGCGTGACAGCTTACGATGATGGTCACAACATTGTACATATACAAGAACTTCAAGCCGCCCCCTGAATCTTTACATATCACGGCTTGGAGGTTACTGCCTTGCTAGCACCTACATCAGTTCCCGCTTTTCTGCGTTGCTGTAGCTGGCGGGGTGGGGTAGGTAGCACACATGCCAGTCGCGCCAGAAGGGGCCTCAGGTGTTGGGAAGTACCCAGTCCCACGGAATACTGGTGAGTTATACATTAGAGTTTGCAAAGTTTCGGGGTTCGACCTGTTTGACGTTAGCGTTCAGGAGCAGGTATGGAAAAGCCAAGAACATTACGCACAGCATCTGCTTCACCATGTCACTTCCGAAGAATTCACGGTCTTTTTCCGTATTGCTAGGTCTATTGATGAACATTGCATCACGGACGGACGGGACAGAAAAGAACGAGGCCAGTGATTGATAGAACTCGGGTTTTCGCATTATGTGCAGATACTGCGAGAATGCATGTTAGTCGATCATCGATTGCACTGGCCCGACGGAAGATACAGACCGCGTCTCGTTCGACCGGGTTGATACCCACCGCTTCGAATGGGTCGAAGGAAGGTGGAGAGGCGAGTTCCTCCCGTGAAGGGCCGTTTACCACGTGAATGGTATGGGATGACTGGATTTTGTACATGGATAATGTACGTTCATCCTGGGCAAGCGATAAGGTGAAGCATGGAAAGGCAATGGTGATGACCACGTACCTTGAGCATTTTCCCTGCGTTGAAGATGTGACATGAGGTACATTGTCATGACTCATGAACGGTTATGCACTGGCACAAACCTGAGTAGATCAGTTCCTGTCGATCTACTTCGATATCCGAGTTTTCGGCGATGGCGTGCTTGAGGTCGAGGATGGTCTTGTCTGGACTAATCGATATCTGGATCTTAACTTTGCTGCCATCGGTGACACCTTGAATATTGATCTGGATTTCATTGTCGGACATGGTGGAAGAGACTGTCAATCTTTGACAGGACACAGCCACTTGTAATCAGTTTAAATGAGTCCGAATTTGGTTATCTGATCAAATCGCAGCCTCTGAGAGGGACCTTCAAACAAACTGCACGGTACATGCAACAATGTTGAGACATACATCACAACAACTGTGGAGCAGAAGAATATTTTATGTTGGTTTAGCCTATTCCACATAAAAGTCGGCTCATCCAGTACTGGTTTGCGTCTAACATGGAGTAATTCTGCCTCATATGCCAATTCTGCCACAATGATGCCATGACTCTGATATCTTAGTTCAATAAAGTTAAAGTGAACATATTATGGAATATGCTCATCTTTTTGCATGATTGGGAAAGGGGAACCAAGCCAGTAGATTCTTCAACAGGCTTGTAGCGTACTAATCAATCCCTTGTGAGTTATTCAATAACAGCACTGTACACGAAAATGATCCCTGTGCACTGGTAGTCATGCACGAGTGCAAATTAAAGTGTCTTTTTCGCAAGGTTTTGTTTTTGACCACATATTGGCAACAGCTTGTTGGTTAGTACTGTTCTGTGTTCACGCGGTTTGCGTATCACGTGACTTTTATTGACTGAGTGTCACACCTGTGACGAAGATTGACGACAATTTATCATCACGGAGATCCCCGAGGCTGCTCTTCTTTTCCGGTGCGTCGTTGGACTAGTGGTTTTGTCTCAAGGGTGAGCAAATTTCTCACATGTGGCCAGAAATCGTGATGTCGACGTTATTATGCCATCTTCGGCTTTGACTTTGGATCGAGAACATTAACGTCGGCGTGACAACCCCGCCCGTGGGCTCAAATAGGATTGGGGTAGCCAGACAACATCGGAGGCATCCAAATTTCACACTTCCAGTGATCGACCCGTCAGCGAGTCCACAATTGACTTTACCTCCAAAATCTATGTGAGAGTGGTGTCTCATACGAGCTCGCTTGTATGTTAATCTCTTTTTTCTCACATGCTCATCATTTCACGGGATTCTCCACGGAGGGATTCCCGTAGTTAGACAGGTTCGTGATGTAGTTCAAGTTGAACTCAGTAACAGACAGGCGCGAGGAGCCCAGCGTGATACTCGCATGTTGCTTGACCATAACTCGATGAGGAGTATGACTGCAGAGTATCACTCAACTTAACAATTATAATAATCACATTTAAAAGCGAATGGCTTCCGTTACTCGTGCTGACAAACTCTTACCAATTGACGGATAGGACTAGAGATCATTTTCACTGCCACCATGTCGACGACACTCGCTGGTCCCCCTAGCACATGCTGTTGGACTGGTGTCAAACATACTGGTACCCCTGAAGGACGGGTTGAACCCCTTGGAGGGCTCGACACCTATATTGCCGACCCACCAGCAAGAATGACGTCTGGATCAAGCAAAAAAGTCCTACTGTTCCTCTCTGACGTCTTTGGATCCCTGTTTCTCAACAATAAACTCTTGCAAGATTATTTCGCCTCACAGGGTACGTCTCCTTTCTACCATGGTTTGGGTGTGCGTCTGACGTGGCGGACTCTCAGGGTTCATTGTACTTGGACCGGACTACTTCTTTGGTGAATATATGCAAGACTTGCCTGCAGACCGTGACAAGGCTACTTGGGCTGGCGAAGCACTCGCTCCTGCGCGAAAAGTGTTTCCAAAGTGGCTTGACGCAGTCAAAGCGACGTATGGCACGGAGACGACCAAATACTCTGCAGTTGGTAAGTCCCCCCTAACTCTTGGGAGATCGTGAGTGACTGACCGTTCTTCAGGATACTGTTTTGGAGCACCGTTTTTGATGGATTTGGCCGCTGAAGGGTGTATCATCGCAGGTAACGTGTTCCTCCGTGACCTCTTACTTTTTTTCTCCTCACACCTCAACCTGTCTCTGCTGTCGTCGTAGGTGCGATCGCACATCCTGCCTATCTCGAAGAAGGCCATTTTGAAAAGATCACTCGTACATCTTTCCGTCCACTTTGCATTGCATTTTGGCTTATCGTTGGATCAAGGACCGGTCCTCCTATCCTGCGCGGGTAAGTATTTCTCATCGTCACATTGCAGTTGTGGCAGAGATCGGACACCCGTTGTTGGGCACCCACAGAAGAAGACATCACGTTTTCCCTTGAAGCGCGACGCCGCGCAGAAGACATCCTGGTCCGTAACAAGTCGAGCTACTATATTCAAGTGTTTTCCGGCGTGGTCCATGGATTTGCTGTACGCGGGGATCCAAACGTGCCACATCAACGTAGGTATCGCTGTCCGGTTCTTGGTGATGGCTGTAATTTTTTTTTCGCGAACAGGTTGGGCGAAAGAGGAATGTGCGCGGGGGATCATGGAATGGATCACCCGATTTTCTGCGTGAGCTAGAGACAGGTGGGATGTGACAGATGGGATGGAATGAAATGAAAGAGAGAGACGGATATGTAAGTGCATTCCTAGCGACGACAATATGCACCAGAACGAATTAGCTCATAAACTGTATTTGCGATCATCGCTTTCGAAAAACTCAGAGAAAGGTTAGAAAGATGATTGACTGAGATGTACGAGCTATGGAGCACGATGGGATTGGCGAGGATCGAGTTGTTCCCTGTCCACATCCCAGCTTTGAAGGTGTCACATTGTAATCGACTGGCGTTGCGAAAGTCAGGATTGAATACATACCATGCAAAGCATACACGAGACGTGCCGCACACGGCGATGCACGGGCATCCAGCTAATTCGAAGCTGAAGCTGGTCACCTGAGTCCAGCCAGCGTCAGCGGTGTCGGTACAATGTAAGTACCGAATCTACCGATCATATATCTCCGAGTTGTTTACCAAGACACATTAAGCATTGCAATGGGGCAGACGTCGGAAACAAAGCGGCTGTTCTCAGGCTGTTCGTTCCCAAAGACTCGGGCAGCCTCGGGCTTGGTAAGCTTCGAATCCACATTTGAACCTAACATCGTCATCTCGACTCGCTTATCGGTCTGTAAGCAACAACTTCTCACGGCATACTGCGGGATGATGACTATTCAGGGTTCAACTAGTCACAGGATACCGCGCTCATACGCAATGAACTACTGCATGTCCGCGGAGCGGGTATGACTGCCTACAACCCATACAATTGTTAGATAAGGCCAGGAAGATAAAAGGGAGCTCATTGTTCACCGATGACCAAAAATCAAGACTCCCTCACCATGTCTACTGTACTTGCAGGTCCCCCTACCACATGCTGTCGATCTGCATTTAAACACACTGGTACGCCCGAGGGGCGTGTTGAATCCCTCGGCGGACTCAACACTTACATCGCCGAACCACCCGCGGGTGCCACGTCAGGATCCCACAAGAAAGTCCTCTTGTACCTATCCGACATTTTCGGAGTCCTATGGATCAATAACAAGTTGCTACAAGATTATTTCGCCTCGTGTGGTATGACTCGTCCATTGTTCTCTGCATGCGATCACTGCACTAATTTGATGCGGCGAAATGTCAAGGGTTTATCGTGCTTGGACCAGACTACCTGTTTGGGACGTACATACAGGACACGCCCAAGGACACGGACATGGTTGCTTGGGCGACTCAGAAACGCACTGTCGCAAAGGAGGCCTTTCCTAAATGGTTGGACGCGGTCAAGGAGAAGTATGGTAAGCATGCGTTTCGAGATGCACCACTCGGACCTCTCACTCTGTGCCATTTGTCTCCGTAGGTACGGAGACGACAACATACACCGTAGTTGGTATGTGAGCCTGACAAGCACATAGCGTCGTTGTATTGAGCAACTTCAGGCTACTGTTTTGGTTCACCATTTGCGATGGACTTGGCTGCAGACGGCGCCGTCGCTGCAGGTAACGTGTTCCACCATTATTTTTGTTTTTCTCATGTTGGTATGTCCCCGTAGCTGCCATCGCCCACCCCATTTTTCTAGAGGAAAGCCACTTTGAAAAGGTTACCCGTACGTTTCATCCATTGTACCCACAGCATTTCTTCGTTCTCACACCACGCTGCGACAGGCCCCGTCCTCCTGTCGTGCTCTGGTGAGTTTGTTTCAAGCACACTTCTCAGAAGCTGGTAGCCAACCCAACTTGATGACAGAGGAGGACTTTTCGTTCCCTCTTAAGGAACGACGCCGCGCCGAGGACATCTTGGTGCGCAACAAGTCGGAATATTATATCCAGGTGTTTTCTGGCGTCGTCCATGGATTTGCCACGCATGGAAATCCAGACGTGCCCCATGAACGTAGGTTTCGACCGTCAACGTCTATACATCCTTAATTCTTTTTTGGGACAGGTTGGGCAAAGGAGGAAAGCGCGCGCGGTATCACGGAATGGTTCTCCAGATTTTCTGCGTGAATGGCAGTATACCAACCAAGTGGGAAATGATCATACTTGAGACATAGTATGCAGAGGTGACGTGAATTTTGTATAATAGGTGTCGAACGCGACTGTATGAGTGTACCTGATCAAAGTCTTAGCGAGATCTTGAGCCTAGGACCCCCCATGCAGAGGGCACCGTTGAAAGCTGAGAAAGATTCATTATCTGCACATCTGTCAGGGTTCGTTGTCATATGAAAATGCAACCCAACCATGAGCACTAGTATGGAGGGGTGACCGTCTCGGACCACCGATCAGACACGATACTGCTCGAAGATCCAGAGTCGAGCTTCTTGAAAGAGGATCCGGTGGTCCGGTGGGCACGCATACTAGTACTATAGCAGATCACTGGCACACGAGCGACGAGACTTCCGATGCTGTTACCGGAGGAACTTGGGATCAGGTGGACTGTACATTCCGAATCAGCTTACCTCGACAGTTACCTATGGCACTGATGATACTGAGGTAGCGAATGGAGCTAGAATCACCCGTAATGCATGATGCATGGCTCGGAATCTACAATGTGATGACTGAATCCAGCACCTGGGCCATCGTATGCAGTGATGCATCCCGAAAAAAGCAAACGCTGAGTGACTCGGAGTAAGTGGTGTGGTGCTGCAAACCCCAAATAAACCCTTTCTAAAAAAACCTGCCCGGTAACCTTTGTCTTTACCGTCGTGCGACCTTTTTTTCTTTTACCACGGCGTAATTTTTTTTCCTGTCGCACAACTTTTACACAATTTCGGAAATGAGTACGACAACAACACCCTAGCTAGTATCAGGTACCCTACTAGCCCATAGCTTTGCAGTACGATTAATGAAAGAGTCTTCCTCGGAGTTGGCCTAAGTGGTCATCATCACCGAACATAAGCCACCTCTTAAACCATATCAGTACCAGCCTACGAATACCCGCAGCAGAAAGTACCAGGCACTGGAGAGGTGCTCACCACGAGACGAGCACATGAGCACACGAAGCACACGGATTGGGAGTTCCAGAAGGCGCTTGAGATTCCAGAAACCGGCCAAAGAACCTGGAGAACGGGCCAGTACAAGCCGAAAAGCAACTGGAAGGAGAGAACTCACCTCCACCAGCACCACATGCCCCAGACGACCCGGCATTAAATGCGGGTGAGCCTGAGAATTACCAGAGTGTCTAGGATAGTCCCAACAGTGGCGGAGAGCAGCGCATTGATAGTGTGAACGCGCCACACTTAAATGACGCCCTAGAAGGTTCTAGAGGGCAGTCAATCGAAGGGCAGATGGTTGGGGACAAACAAGCTTACCAGATCGATGCAAATGGTCCACATAGCATCAAGGACGACCCCACGAGCCACCGGAACGAGTGCGGCGCAGGCGTGAACACGTGAACTGGAGATAGAGGGTCAGGAGGGCCACCAGGCCACAAGGTCGAGTCGGGATGAATAGACGATGAAAGAATGTGTCGGATCAATGTGGATGGAGACCAAAGGAGTGGGAGATAAGCCAGAAGGACAATGGAGCGAGCAGCACGTCACGGCTCGAAACGAAGCCGCTAGCTGAAGGAGGCTTGAATCAGCATGAGCAACACGTGTATGAAATGGCACACGTACCTACGCCACCCAACGAATCTGGAAGACACCACGGATGTCCCAAGCACCATCCGAGCAAGAACAGTCAGTCAGACCCGAGGACTTACCAACACAAAATGCCACTTCGGGACTATGTCAGATGCCTCATACATACTATATATAACCAATCATTAGAAGCCACCAGCCTGAGGACAAGACTACACTACTCACTGGCACCCATGCATCGGGCAAGAGTGCCACGACTTACCTTATTGGGAAGTTTGCGAGCGGACTGTGACAACTCCCCTCATCCGTCTACATTAATATTCAGGCTGTCTGGCAACTGCGTCTACGACAATATTTGTCACACTGGCATGACAACAACAACAACACAAACACCCCGGAGTCTCGGACACCCGCATTTCCGTTTCGCTAGCCCCTTCGCTCTAGTTCCTTCGCTCTGTTCATGGTTCGACCAACCGCACATTCATTTCCCCAATGGGGCTCTTCCTCCACGCCACATACTACAAGGGTGTGTTGGCAACCCTACCAGTCTTCGGCAACTCCTCGCTCCATTCTATCTCTCACAGCACGTTGACCCCCAGACTTAATTATTCACCAACACCGATGGAATCATCGCACAGCAATTGTACTGTTCAAACAGTCACGTTCATGGTATCTACGTTGGCGCCCTAGTCAGTTTACCATGGGATACTTGTTGAGAGCTACAGGTATTAGTTAGGGTGTAGTTGTTTCCGAAATTGTGTAAAAGTTGTGCGACAGGAAAAAAGAAAGTTGCACAACAGTAAAAGAAAAAAGGGCCGCACGATGATAAAAACAAAGGCTACCGGACGAATTTAAAAAAAAAGGATTTATTTGGGGTTTGCAGCACCATATTGCACGGCCGGCTCGGAAAATGGATCTTGCGGATCTCCGCACTGCTTCCGGTACCCGGCTAACCAAGTTATTCGCGTGCTTTTCGCCCACTCTTCCATCCGGCCAGTAAGAGCCTCGGCATGTACAAGGGCGGCAGTCAGGAATTCTACGACAGGGAGCAAGGTGTCGCCGATCTCGACACTAAGGTGTACACAGTGGAAGATGCGCCGGATCAAGCGATCGCAAAACGTTTTGGTTCCTTCGGTCCTCTTCTCTCAAAACTCTTCGACAGTGGTGTTGAAGCAAGAGGTGTGGAGCGCGTTCCGGAACACCAGAGGGAAACGAAGAACTCTTGGAACAGGTGCGTTGGCCCAACAGTCTGCTGTATCCTTGTTTGGAATTGCGTGGTGGTTTACTTATTGTCGTTGATAGTCTATTTATGTGGTGGTATGTCTGTCGTCTTGATATTTCATGTGCCTCACAAATGGAACAGGTCTGTAAACATGGTTCTCACGACTATCCCAGTAGGTGTACTGGGCCAATATGCTTTCACTCTTACCTTGCCGTAGGTCTCCGATCACCCTCAGTCTTACTGGTTCGTACTCAGACCTAGCCTAGACATGTCGTCGCAACTACGGTCTGCTTTGCTGCTCTCGGGGGAATAGCGACGGCTTTTATAGCCACCCTTGGTCCCAGGACTGGCCTGCGCACGATGGTTATCGTCCGCTATAGTTCAGGTTACCTGGGCGGTATATTTTATTCTGTCCTTAATATCATCACTCAGTACGTCCTTATTTTTCCCTGTTGGCAGTGCCATCAACATGTTCCTTTCAGACTCGGCTTTGCTACGATAGCCGTTATCCTTGGTGGCCAAACGCTCGCCTCGATCAATGCAAATACGCTACCCCTGGTTGCCGGTATCATCATCATCGGTGTCTGCTGTCTCATCCCTTGCTTCGTCGGCTACAATATGGTACATGTGTACGAGCGTTACGCATGGATGGTCACATTGTTCATCATGTGCTGTCTCTACGGACTCGGCGGGAAGGCTGGCTACGTTATCGACGCCCAAAAGGCGTTCGAAGACACCGGAAGAGCATTGAGTGCAGACATACTCAGTTTCGGCTCGATCATCTTTGGCTCGGTAACTGGCTGGGCGCCTGTCGCTGCCGACTACAACGTCCGTTTGCCTGTCGATACGAATCCTTGGCGGGTATTCATCTTGACATTCTTTGGCTTGTACCTTCCAATAGTCTTCACCGTCACACTGGGCGCTGCTCTGATGACGATTACTGATCCCGCTTATGTTGCTGCTCTTGGCTCGAGCGGGGACGCCGGCGCATTGATTGCGCAAGTATTGTCGCCATGGGGTGGTGGAGGAAAGTTTCTCCTCGTGGTGCTATCTTTCAGTGTCATGTATGTCCTTTACGCCTTGACCAGTCGCGCGCTTACGTGTTTCTGGGGGAAAGTTCTAACAACATTCCTAACACATACTCTGCCGCCCTCTCCATACAAGCTCTGGGTCGCCCTTTTGCCCTGATACCCCGCTTTGTCTGGGTTATCGTTGTTTTCATTACATATACCATTGCCGGGGTCGCTGGACGAGAACATTTTAGTGCAATTCTCAACAACTTTTTGTCCATTCTCAGTTATTGGACAGCTTTCTTCGTCATTATCGTTGCAGAAGAACATTTCATATTTCGACGAAAAGGCAGACACCTGGGAGGATACAACTTGGGCGATTGGGATACCCCCTCCAAGTACGTGATACTTTGTTTTACTACATGTGTGTCAAATGACAATGATGGTCCCATTATCTCACCGTTTGAATTTCCCTTGTCCAGACTTCCGGTTGGTATCGCAGGCTTGTTGGCGGCATTTTCAGGGATCGCTGGCGCGGTGGTCGGAATGTCACAAACATGGTATACCGGACCAATTGGAAAGATTGCTGGCGCGACGTTTGGTGCAGATCTCGGATTCGAGGTATGGGCATCCGTTCTCGATACGTTCCACACCCATGTCAATAATATCATTGTGCCTTTCTTTTTTTTTTCAATGTGTAGCTTGCGGCCGCCTTTGCGGCAGTCACATTTCCACCTCTGCGATGGATGGAGATTCGCCTGACAGGAAGATGACGCAGAATAAGGTCTAGCTGTGCCAAGCGATCTCTGTCTAACGCAGGTGGCCGAGAGTCTGGACTTGGATGAACCTTGCTGTCGCAATTGGGAACATCGAATACAGCCAGTAGGGGAGTTGAACTTGTCCGAGAATTTTGTTTTCCACACGGAACGCGACTTTGAAGTTCCCTTGCCATATAAAACATAGAATGAGAATGTCCGAGTCGGAACCACATTGTCCTGGGTACATTAAGAAGGTTTTTAACGTGAAAGAGTACAGGCCACCCGTCCGGGACGTACTAGTAGAGTAACCGTGATCCCGGGGTGTTTGAAGTGCGTATACTCGTCGCGATCGTGTGCGCCGCAAAGTGAATCTTGAGACATCTTCTGCGTACCCAGCTCCTTTGTCTGGAAAAACGGCGGAAGTCCATCTCGGCCGAACTTGAAGGTACCTTGAGTTTTTTACACGAGGACGGACATTGGATAGCTCCTTTTCGAAACAAAGTTGCCGACCGTTGACTCGATTCACGTTGCGACCCGCAGCGTCACATAAACGTGTCGTGGTAGTAGCACTGACTTGCAGGAAACAGTGAGTCAATAACTTTCCGCACGCATCCTTTCTTCAGCTGAGGTGGTGAAAAGCGGTCACGCGACAAGAGGTAGTTCGTACAAGGCACACGATTACAACACGGATGAGAATCTTCTACTACGTCCTTTATATCGTAACATACATACATAGACAAGTCCAATAATATATGACTAGCTCTATGTTCGGAATTCTTGCGTAATACTTACTGTAGAAAGTCTAATCTATTAAACTCGTGGCACGCGAATGATACTGGCCACGAGGTTGACACCCTAATTACATCAATGTCGGTCAGTTTCGGGATTTAGAAAACGATTCGTGTTGGACACACCATTGCAATGGTTCCAGAGATCCAGAATGCCTTGCCGACTGGGATGGGATGGAACCGGAACACAAGCGCAAAGACGATGCCTCCGAGATTGCCAGTGGCTCCTACAATGCCGCTCTGGATGCCGACTTGTTAGTCTCGAATGCCAAATAGATGACGAACATTTCACCATGAACCCATTGGAACCTTGTGAAGGCCGTCGGTTGAATGTTTATTTGTAGCCAAGACGACACTCACAGGGATTACAGTGGGGTACGAGTGAGAAATTGACACCATTTGCCGCCTCGTTCCCAAATGCGAGGAGGACGATCAGCGCAATGACGACGGCCACTATGCTCCGAGTCAATACTTCCCTCGGACAAATACACAATGGGCCGCTTACGAGAAGGGTGTTCGTTGCGGTCAATATACATTCCGAGACCGAGAGATATCAGTCCCTGTGAAATGCCAAAGGCAATCATGAGGTACTTCTTTCCAGGAACTCCCCATTTCTTGTATGCCATGTCGCCAAAGTATCCGCCTGACACTAAGGTCAGTATGCTGAGTAAAAGATAGAGAGGAAACACTTGCCCAGGGGGCGGAAAACAACATTTAAGAAGCCAAAGATAGACGCTAGCTATATCAGGGGTTAAAATTTGAGTAAAAATGGTGCAGTGCTACTGACGTATCCAGCCTTGGCTTGGCCAAATGTATCAGACTGGTAGAGCGAAAGAAAAACGCCTGCCAAGTTGGCATCGAGAGCGAGTTCGTAGCCGAACGCTGAGAAGTATCCTAGCGCAGGGAGCCAAGTTAGAGGTGTCGAGACGATCTTTAATGCGAGCGCCGGCGTGAGCGCTTGGTTAACCGCACGATCTAGCTCTGAAACCATATCTATCGAGCATTGTCAACTTGATGAATATTCGTAGGGAAGACGACGTACTGTCATTGATTTCAGAAGGGGTAGCGGAAGACTTTTCATCCTCGTCAGGTGTGTCATATGATTCTGGTCCCCCTTGTCCTTGGTCGATTGCCTTGTGTCGATCGCACCACTTTCCGGCAGGGTGGTCCGTCCCAAATATCATGACGGTGATAGCGAGAAGGAGCAGGCAGGGAACTGGAACGATAACAAACGCTGCACGCCATGCGATGCTCGGGACGAGCCCAGCGGATCGCAAGCCATCATACAAGGCAGTCATGATGATAAATGTGACTCCCCCACCTGCATTGCCCCAACCAGCTGCCAGAGCGTTGGCTGCAAAGACAAAAATTAGCTGGAAGACAAGGGTATTTAAAGGCCTATCACCTGTCCCAACCACGTTCTTGTCAAAGAAGACGGTGGTCCATGCCTGGCATGCCACGAATGTTCCACCCAAAATACCGATGAAAAACCGTATCAAGTAGAGTCCGATGGGGGTGTGGGCCAGTCCAGCCAACCCAGAGGGGATTGCGCCCAAAACAAGCAACCCGGCCATGATCTTGCGCGGACCATATCCTAGAACGAAGATTAGAAAGGCACAAAATATGTCTTAAACCATGCGAACGGTCAGCTAGAGGGCCAGCCACTGCGCGAACAATAAGTGTAGCACACAGCGAAACCACATTGGAGTTCCCTGCAGAATGATGAGAGCCGAGCATTCGTTTTTATTAGCTACTCACCGACTTGTGTGGAGGTTAGCTTGAGGTCCTTCTTGATGACATCAGGAATAAGTGGTGCAAATGCGAACCAAGACGAGCTGTATACGAACACCAAGTCTCGAATGTGTTATCGCAAATACGAGGGAGACTTACAAGGCAATGAAAAATCCCAGCCAAGAACTGTAGTGTTAAGTCAAGAGACTGCAACAACAAAATTGGTGGAGAACACGGACAGATGGAAATTGATTGAATACTGGTTCCGAAGAGAGAACAAAGGCAGCGAGGAGCATTTCAAGTTGGTAGGATTGATCACTACCTCCCTGAAATTGATCCCTCGCGAAGTAGAAATACGGCGAGCGGTCATGGTGGATTTGCTCTCGTGAGGGTATATCGTAACGTGTCCCGCTCATTGCCCGTTTTTATTTTCTTTGAGTGGGAAATCTAACACAACGGCACTGTAAACTGATTGGTCTTCTGCATAAGGAATAGGTACTTGCTGGGTCCCGAATCCTCGGACATGGCCGGATATGAACCTGACATATGCATATCGAAGATAAGAACATTCCTATAATCAGTCCTGTTGCTGGCTGGACCTTTTGGCGACGTTGATAAGAAACTAATGCAAACCTGTTTCCGGACTCACCGTATCACGTACTACCACCGAGTGACGCACTGTCCGTCTGACGTCGTGTGAGGTGGCTCGTGCGAACCAACTATGTTCTAAATGAATGGATATTGCAAGGTATAGGGCGACAGCGGGGATCAAAGTGGCGTATGCACGTTATTTGGTTCCCAGTTATGGATCTTGGAGGGGGGAGGCATGTGGAGGAGAAGGCAGGACGTGGGACCGAAACACGGTGAGAAGTCACGAAGGTGGATGCGCGCTGAGCGCTTCAAACATCGTGACGACGACAGAAGTGCTGCATCAACCTGGCGTGTTTGAGCCATATAGTTGGGCAGGTTAGAAAATAATGGGTCGTCCCCTTCCGCTCCCCACGCGATGTATGTTGAGATCCTCATAGGAAACAGCTTTATCTGTGTGCATTGGCGTTGCAGGCGAATCGGGAATTCAGGGTGAGTTCGACGATAAGGCGTGTACTCAATATGCCAGTGGTGCCCCCTGGATACCGCCTTCCAAGAGGCTGAGTCCCAGAAGGGGGAAGTGATCTATCTGAAGTTTGGAACTGCTTGGATTCATTGATGTACATGTTCACTGGGCACCGTGAGTCCCCCCCCTCTGTCAGGCTCTGTTTCCTGCCCCTCACCACCCCGTGACCGCCAGTCAGTGTTTTGCACCGTATCATCAAGAGACAGACCGGCTCACCAAAGAACCTCTCGTCAAACGGACAATCCCGAACAAAGGTGCATGTGAAATGAATCCTTTTGGCAGTATACGCGACCGTGTGATGATGGTATCCATTTCCTAAATCCCTTCAAATTTGTCCTTTCAAGTTTGTACCGGTGGGGCGGCGAGGGCACGATGTGGTAGTAGTAGTCGTGTGCCGTTGCAGTGAACGATACATATCGGTACATATATAGCATTGTCCGTAACACGCGAGAAGAGGACTTCTCCAAGTACGGGCCCGAGATTAATTAGGCTCGTTGCCTCCACTTTTCGTTTTATATTAGGTAATAAGATTTTACCAAGCCTTTAGCGCTCAGCGCTCAGCATTGGCTGTACCCTTGGCAATTGCAGTGACCTCCCAGGGCACTCTTGGCGTCCGCAGCCGACGTGGCCCTTCAGTGTATCTCCACCAGCTTGATTGGTATATCTGTGCCTCGCGCGCGGTCGTGCCCGGAAGCCAGTATGATACGGAGCGACTCCGTTTGTTCATCCTAATATCCTTGGCGTCGCCCCTGTGCCGATATGCAAGTGACACCCCTTGACCGTTCATCACCGCCGTGGCTTCTTCCCCAGGGTTTTGCGCTTTCGTGTTCGCTTTCTATTTTGCCCTTCCCCACTTATTTTTTATGTAAGTATGACACGCCTTATCATGTCGCCAAGTCCACTGATATGGCAAATGTGCCTCAGGGGTCCGAGTGACGGGACCTCTGTAGTATGCCGATTTCTCAACCCGCCTGGAAGATGCGACAACCATGCGAGCCGAGCCTGGAGACCCATTGGCAGCGTGTAGGTAAAGTAGACCACATCTGAGTCACATGTGACTCGCAAACAGATAAGAAAATAAAGTACCTACTTGCTCTGAAGGTTGGAAAATTGGCGCTCAATCGCGCCCAGTTCGGGTGGACGGACGATCGGTCGGTAGCCAGTCGCGACAATAACTTGGGTGGCATTTGGTGACCTTTTCCAAAGGTGCTGCTCATAGCTACCTCGAATCCTTGAGCGAAATCTTTGTTACTTTCTTTTCGTACTTCACAGAGTCAAGATGGATAATAGGCTACCAATGATTGCCGACCGCCAATGCTACTGGCCCCTCAAAGTCAGGTGAACCTGGACCAGTCACTGGACGAAGGACATCGATTGTCTACAAGAATAACGTACCAGGATCTTTTCAATCGTGGCGTTGAAGTTTTCTGTATCGCATGCTGGGTTATTGCCCACCGTGATGTCGTTCGACCCGGCACGCCCTCTTGTGTACAGCCATGGGTTCAAAACCCCACGGGAGACTTTCCAGCACTAATTCGTGCATCGTTGTGCATGGAGACAAAGGGCGAGAAAGCGACTGGAGCGGGACGTTTCCCCCCTGGCGTCCCGATGCAACCTCTCCAAGCAGCCTGCAAGTTGTCGGCTCGTACAGCAACATCGGGACATCCGTGTGCACAGGGGTCTTGGTGGGTACGCTGTAGGTATCATCCCGGATAAGCAACTTCTTACCCGGCCATTGCTAGCACGAGGCTGATTAGATTTTGTTATGCAAAGGCACAGGAAAAAGCTCACAGGTTGTATACGTCCCAGAAGCAAGTTTCTTCAACAAATCCTTTACTACCACGACCTGGTAGCTGGTTGAGGGAGCTAACAGCAGATGCTGATCAGTGGAGCAGTACAAGGTAGTTGTGAACTTGAAGATGGACCCACGTAATTACTGAAACCTCCGCTAGATAAACTCGTCGCAATTTCGGGTATGTGAGCAGTACTTCTACGGTTGTGACATTGTATTTATGCATAATTAAAGTATATCACGCGCCCGTTGGAATACGTTCACTACGAGAAAGAAGCGGGGAATTCGGGGATAAACATGGTCCGATTGGTGCCATCGTTGGCAAAGTACCGCCCATCACAGGAGGGGAATAAGATGGCGACGCCGCGAGTACCAGGAGCAGTAAACCCAGAACAGACACGGGTAGCACACGCATATGGAACTATCTGTCGTCGGTGATGTCGGTGAATCAATAAGACAAGGTACCTGTCCGCTCATCATCGCTGTAGCCAGTGGTGATTATCCGGGGAAGATATTCCTAGGAGAGCACATAATCTAACCGCTGTAATCAAAGATAACGGTGTTCAAAAGAAGTAATTAAAAAGTGTGAGAAGCAAACGTTGAGGTATGGTTGGTTAGTATTCTTAGGGATAAAACCATCAGGGACGAAAGGAGTGGAGCCAGCAGTTGAGTAAAGCGTTTCTGGCGTGTGGTAAGTCAGCCCAAAAGCATACTGAGTGTCCAAGTTAACTTCCCACACAGCAGCTTCCCTAGAAACCACCTAAGCACATTGTCAGCGAACTGATCGATTGCCTGAAAATCAAGTATTCTTACCGTTCACGGACATGAAAGTATAACCGGACATATGCCGCAGGATTTTGCAACTTGTAAAATTTTTGGAGATCGTTGTTATTCGCACACCGATTGAGGTACAGGAAACGGCAATCTCGTTGTCATTGGATGGTTCGAGATCAGGCGGCCACTTGCCTGACTAATGTAAGGTGTCTTTGAATGGTTTGAAGCGATTGAACATCATTGCTAGTTGGATCATTTCAATGTGTTCGCCCTGTTGGGGTAGTATCTGGTCACTCTGATGATGTTCTCGTCGCAATCTAGACGTGGTATGTCTGTACTCGTCTGATTCAATGCGTAGAGGAAACAAAGAGTGATTCATACCATGTTGAGCATTTCTTCTACAAGGGCGACTGGAACACAAACAGTCAAATCCTGGGGTGATGATCGGCGGGGATCCTCCTTGATACCGTACGCAGATAACCATGCACTAACGGGATCGATCACACCGGGGTGAGGTACCATTAGCGTATCGGTATCCTCCTTCAAGTAGGTACTATAGCGCTCATGGTTTGGGTCACTTCGGAATTCCCAGGGATGCTGCTCGAGGATGGGGAAATGTGGATGGGGAAGTATAATCTTGAGCTTTGAAATATGGTGTAAAGGCGCGGACCAGCCGTTCCAGCCGTCGGGAGGCCAATGAATGCTCCCCTTGACCTTGTGCGGGATGTGCATATAGTGGTTGGCCCGGACGGAAACGGCTGAAAATGGGATGTAAATGCAAGACAGTCGCATGATGGGAAATAAAGCAAACTTGAAAGCCGTTTGGTACTTGGGCAGATGACCAGGTCCCTTATGTACATTCCACAAGAGGGAATTTGCACATTCGAACACACACGAAATAAAGGTGTCCCCTTCTTCAAGCTGCGCTCGGCTCTAGATCGTCCCTGAAGTCGGCCTGAACTGGGCGTTCCGGAATGAACCAAATTCCACGTACTTACTTGCCAGTTCCAAGCCTGAGGGACTCGGTGTTCACAAGCACAAGCACAAGCACTGACAAGTACTTGAATTGATATTATCCCGAAGGGGAGTGAGTGCGAATGTCCGAGAGTACGACCTGGAAAAGATTGCCTAGTGGCATTCTGAGAAGGTCACGAGACCTACGCAGAATAGAGTCCGTGCATGAGTAAGCGAAGTGGCGCGCTCTCTTCTCTCCGCACCACTTCGCTCGTCACCAGCACTCCTTCCTCGAGCTCCTTCGTTGCCTTCCCTCGTCATTCTCTTTCGCCCCACCCACTATGCCCAGTCACAGCCAGACGACATCAGTCGGTCCCCCTCCCTCTGTCCGTTGCACGCCACGCACCGGCGAGAGCGTGCTGCCTGTTCGGGCCCGATGATCCCGCCCACGCAGCTCACTCTCCCCTGCTAGCGTAGCTTCGGGCCGGAAAGCCCTCCGGGCTTTCACCCACCCCCCATCCATTCTGTACATAGTCCTTGTATCTACTCAACTAGATACAACTCCCATCCATGAGCAATGAAGGTGTTCGAAATGCATGGAATGCAGTTGGTTTCACCAGTGCATAAATTTCCCATGATGGTCACATCAGTTCCTTCAAGTTGGAAGTTGGAAGACTATACCTGCTGAGACTTGTGCAGGATATATTCATGTTTCTAGGGAAGTCTTGTTGTGGCTAGCAACTTCATGCATACATGATCATCATGCGAAAAAAAGGCCTCGACCTGTATTTACTACTTCAAGTTCCTACCATTACATAATGGCAAAGCAGATCATGTGGCCTGCAAGTAGGTGCTAACAGCTTTGTTAACATGGAACCAGTGGCCCACCAGTAGTAATGTGCTGCCATCAAGCCTGGTGGAGGTCCCTAGTAGACTATTTGTCTTTGCTTGCCATGTTCAATCACTTCTCTGACTCTGAGTTGACAATCTTCAGACATCCCACTGATGATCAGGTTGTTGATGTTTATATGTACAGTGTTACGAATTGATTTCGTGAAACTGACTTTTTCACATTTTTCGCATTATCTAATCTTATCAGTCCATGATCTTATCTAAGATCACTCCCTTCGCTATTCCTTTACCTTTACTTCTGATTAGATAAAATATGATGTCATCATGACATCACAGGTCTAGATGCCTCACCTCACACGCATTACTTTAATCCCCTTGCTCTAGACCTACTTCACTCATTCACTCTTCCATTCTTTTATATATATACCTCACCTTAGCCAGCATGTACACTGCCCTACTCCACACATACGTCATACCCTTTACCATACCCTCTACCCAGCTGGCTTAGAACTTTGTATCTCCTCTTATACAGTAGTGTATAAATACATGGAACACTTGGGGATACTTCCCTAAGTTGTTCCACCTGTTTACCTCCTACTCTTGCCCGAGAAGATCCAGCCCTTCTTGTGAACGTAACGTCACAGCAAGTCGTCGCCTCATCTATTCCCCAAATATCTGAGCAACTTCGAGAGTTCATCCTTACGCTTCCCAATTCATCTCATCCGTCTTCCCTCAGACTGATTAGATATCTTGTCTCGCTCCTTGTATAGATAAGATCTCGTTCAGCCTCCCTCACTTCAGATACATCGAAGAGAGTAGTCGCTTCATACAGTGGCTCAAAAAAGTGTCCCAATGTTGAGGCATTTTGAAGAGATTGCTTTATTTCTAGAAAGAAAGAAAGATTCATGTCAAACATTTGCAGGATGGAAGAATGTACTTGCTCTTGACATTCTAAAAATATTCAGTTTATGTAATTTGGTTGGCATGGTATTGAGATATGGTCATTTTAAAATGACATGTCATTGGGACACTTATTTGAGCATCATCTCAAACCTAAAATTCTAGTATTTGGTATGTCCTTCTTTGGCCTTTATCACAGCCATCATCCTCCTAGGCATGCTTTCTATCAATCTTTGACACTCCTCAACCTCAATCTTGCCCCACTCCACTGCAATTCTTTCCCAAAGCTCCTAAACCCCTTTTGGTGGTATTGCATACCCATTAAGCCTCTTTTTCAGGTTTTTCCAAAGATGTTCAATAGAGTTGATATCTGGAGATTGTGTTGGCCAATCCAGAACCTTGATCCCATGGGTGTCAAGCCATTTCTGAGCTCTTTTGAAGGTATGTTTGGGGTCATTATCTTGTTGAAAGATAATGTTGTCTTCAGAGTTCTCCATGCTAGGAAGCAAATTATCTCCCAAAATGGAGACATACTGCTCTGCATCCATCCTACCCTCTACCTCTGCCAGAATCCCCACACTATTCCACCCCATACATCCCCAAACCATCAA
>JBBPTX010000417.1:0-26291 GCA_038094595.1 Pulveroboletus aff. annulatus
CTGTGATGATCACAATGTATTAAATACGTGTTTGTGATCAGTGGGGTGGAAGTGAAGACTGAAAGTGAAGCCCACTGATCTAGAAGGGCCCATAGATCCCCTGTGTCTAGCACAGTGTCTAAGTTGGGTTTTCCCTTGATAAGATAGAAAGCGTCCATATGCGCAAGTTAAAGGATGAAAAATATATAGCTGTAACAGCAAACACCTTCTGATCCTTGAAGATCGCAGCCGATGGCTCGATTTTGATGGGCTCATGGTCTGATTTTCGTGACGCCTTTATCTCAGCGTTCAAACACTACGACACCACTGGCAATGCGATTGCCTGGCTCACCACCACTCGCATGACCACCACCAAGAATGGCGGATACTCCCCCTCACTCACTGAGTACAACACTCAGTTCCAGAACCATTGAGGCATAACCGACGACAATGTCCTTATCGGATATTACTCTGCCACCATCCCTGATGCCCTCATGCTGAAGCGACTACTCTCTTTGATGTAATCTGAAGTGAGGGAGACTGAACTAGATCTCTATCTAATCAAGGAGCGAGATAGGAATCTTAATCAGTCTGGGGGAAGACGGATAATATGAATAGGGGACGTAGGAAAGAACTCTCAAAGTTGCTCAGATATCGGGTGATAGATGAGGCGATGCTTGCTGTGATGTTACGTTCACAAGAAGGGCTGGATCTTCTTGGGCAAGAGAATAGGAGGTAAAACAGGTGGAACAACTTAGGGAAGTATTCCTAAGTGTCCTGTATATTTATACTAGCAATACAGTAGGAGATACAAGAGTTCTAAGTCAGCTGGGCGAAGGGTAGAGGTAGAGGGTATGACATATGTGTGGAGTAAGGCTATGTCAGCTGATTGAGACGATAAGTAAGATGAAAGGAATGTAATGTGAAAGTGAAGAGAATGGTCTAGAGGTACAATAATTAAGGTAGTGCGTATGAGGTGAGGCACCTAGACCTGTGATGTCATGATAACATCATATCTAATCTAATCGGATAGAAGATGTAGGAATTAGAGAAAGGGGTGATCTTAGATAAGATCATGGTGTGATAAGATAAGATAAAGGAAAAAGAGTAGATCACGAAATCGATTCGTAACACATGCGCTGTATCCTAGCCATGGAGACAGTTCCCACCACCGTAGATACTTGGTTAAAGAAGGCTGTTACCTTCCAAACCCACATGGAGCATGCTCAAGAAATTGCTGGTCGCCACAAGACCCCCACTCACCACACATACCATCAATATGCTGCCCCCACCCCTACCAAAGACCCCAACGCCATGGACGTTGACGCCATCCGCATCCAACGACCCACCCCCCCGAGCAAGAACAATGTCGAAAAGAAGGATGATGCTTCTGCTGCCACCAAAAAGGACATCGGGATACTGCTTGTCCCACGTTCACTTCAAACACCCTGAGGCCGAAGAAGGTCGTTCAGAAGGTCATAGAAGTGGAAGTCGAGGACGAAGAAGAAGTCCCTTGACTACAAGAGATAGACAATGAAGACGACGATGAAGAACCAAAGGTGTCTCGCGTCGCCTTTACCTCTCAGGATTTTTGAAATGGAACACTGCCTCAACGTCAGTAGTTCCTCCTATTACATGTGCGCCTGTACCTGTATCCACATCCAAGAAATCAATGTGTATTCCTCTGCAACTCATTGATCCCTCACACACCATGAAAACCGTCGACACCCACGCCCTCATTGATAGTGGCGTGGACATCAACTGCCTTGACTGGGATTTCACCTGAAAACACTGACTTCCCCTCAATAAACTCCCAACGCCTATCCCCGTCAACAACATCGATCAAACCCCCAATGCCAAAGGGGCTATCCATTACATTGCCTCTCTCTTCACCAACATCAATGGAATTGCTCAACATGTACATTTCCACGTCATGCACTGTGGGTCCGAGAATGTGATTCTCGGGATGCCCTGGTTACAACCTACGAACCCCTCCATCGACTGGTCGTCGCAGACGATCAACATCCCTGAAATGGTAGATGAGTCAACCTCTCTCTACCACATTCACGTCGCCAATCTCAAATGACACGACAATGCCCAACCCCGAGTACCCCCTTTGAAACCACCTTGCCACATCATGGTCAAAACTATTCCCGACCATACCCTCTCCACATTCCTCGATATGCCAGACGGGAACCTCTACGTTCGCCGAGCGCTTCACACCAACTCTTGTCAACAGGTCCTCAAGTCGGGATCCCGATACCACCAGACGCACCCAAAGCTGGTTGCCAAACTTACCACCGCCACAGAGCTCGTGGCCGCTGTTGAAAAAGCTAAACCAAAAATTACTTTACCCAACGCATACAAAGACTTCGCACCAGTCTTTGCCAAGGAATCCGCTGACTCTCTCCCTCCATCCCAACCTTACGACCATGAAATTAATGTCAAAGACTCGTTCACCCCAAAAATCAGCAAACTCTACCCACTCACCCCCAATGAAAAGAAAGCTACAGAAGACTTTCTTGATGAAAATCTCACCACCGGCAAGATCCGCCCCTCGAACTCCCCTCAAGCGTCACCATTCTTCTTTGTCAAAAAGAAAGATGGCAAACTCCATCCCTGCCAAGACTACCGATACCTCAATGAACATACCATTCGTGACGCCTATCCGTTACCATTGATCTCCGATCTTCTCGATAAACTCAAAGGCGCTCATATTTTTACCAAATTTGATGTACGATGGGGGTACAATAACATACGTATAAAGGATGGGCACCAATGGAAAGGTGCCTTCCTGACTCACAAAGGACTTTTTGAACCTATGGTTATGTTCTTCGGCATGACTAACTCCCCAGCAACTTTCCAACGATTCATGAACGACTCCTTCCACAATATGATCACTGAAGGATGGTTGGTTATCTATATGGACGACCTACTCATCTTCTCCCCAGACAACGAAACTCACACCGACCGCACTTGCCATGTCCTTCAAAGAATGACAGAACTCGACCTCCATCTCAAGCTGGAGAAATGTCAATTCGCCGTTCCCGAAGTCGAATACCTCGGGATGATTGTCAAAGAAGGACAACTCACTATGGATCCTGTCAAACTAGATGGGATTGCTAAGTGGCCTACGCTGCAGAAAGTCAAAGATGTCCGTTCCTTCCTCGGGTTCACTAATTTCTACAGACATTTTATCCCCGGCTATTCCAATATCGTCTGTTCACTCATTGATCTCACCAAGAAGACTATGCCTTGGACTTGGAATTCCCCCCAACAAGTTGCGTTTGAACAACTCAAGGAGTTGTTCCTCTGTAAGCCTGTTCTTTTTATGCCCGATATTTCTCATCCTTTTGCCATGGCCACTGACACATCCAAATACACGTCAGGAGGTATCCTGTTACAAACCGATGTGAACGGGGATTGGCACCCCTGTTCTTACTTATCCCAATCCTTTTCTTCTTCAGAACATAATTACGACATCCACGACAGGGAGCTCTTGGCCGTCATCCGCGGTTTCAAAGCCTGGAGGCAATACCTTCATAGCTCTCCCTTTCCTGTCAAAGTTTTCTCTGATCATAAGAACCTAATGTACTTCTGCTGACCCCAAGACCTCAATCGCTGCCAAGCCCACTGGCTCCTTGACCTCACAGACTACGACTACTTGATTACCCATGTCCCCGGCACTCAGCTCGCCGGCCCAGATGCCCTCTCCTGTCACCCAGACCTCCTTCCTCGCGCCGACTCTGACAACATCAGGGTCACCCTCCTTCCCGATGCTCTCTTCATCCATCTCATCGACTTGGCTCTCTCCAACCACATCGCCTCCACCTCCGCCTCCGATGACCTTGTTCTCCACAAACTGCAGGAGATTGATGGTTCCCTTCCCCTAGCCTTTCGCTCTCGCCTTGCCGACTGGCAGTACATGGACGGTGTCCTCCAATACCAAGGGCATATCTATGTCCCTCCCGACTGTGACCTTCACCGTGCTGTCGTCCAGCGCTCTCATGACCATGACTCTGCCGGTCACCCTGGCTTCTTTAAAACTCGGCAACTTGTCGCTTCCGAATTCTGGTGGCCTGGCCTTGCCTCGTTTGTTCACTCTTATGTGGAGGGTTGTGCCGTGTGTCAACGTAACAAGGCGAACACTCATCCTACGTCTCTACCCCTTCTCCCTATTCCTTCCTTCTGTTCCCGCCCTTTTCAATAGATCTCCTGCGATCTTATCACTGATCTTCTGCTGTCCAGGGGATTCGACTCTTTATTGGTCGTGGTGGACCACAGCCTTACTAAGGGGGTAATTCTTTGCCCTACGAAAAAGACTATCACCGCCAAGGGTGTAGCTGCACTCTTTTTTCACAAAGTCTACCTTCGCTTCGGTCTCTACAAGAAAATCATCTCTGATCGTGGTCCACAGTTTGCTTCCACCTTTGCCAAAGAACTCGGCCGACTCCTCAACTACAACCTCTCCCTGTCCACAGCATATCACCCTCAGACCGATGGCGAGATCGAACGTGTCAATCAAGAAGTCGAGACCTATCTCCGCATCTACTGCGGGGATCACCTATCCACTTGGTTCAATCATGTCTCCCATGCGGAATTCACACACAATCACTGCCCTCATTCTGTCACTGGCTGAAACGACTACTCTCTTCGTATAACTGAAGTGAGGGAGGCTGAACTAGATCTCTATCTAATCAAGGAGTGAGATAGGAATCTTAATCAGTCTGAGGGAAGATGGATGATATGAATAGGGGACATAGGGGTGAACTCTCGAAGTTGCTCAGATATCGGGTGATAGATGAGGCGAGGACTTGCTGTGATGTTACGTTCACAAGAAGGGCTGGATCTTCTTGGGCAAGAGTAGGAAGTGACAAAGTGGAACAACTTAGGGAAGTATCCCCAAGTGTTCTCTGTATTTATACACTATGGTACAGTAGGAGATACAATGTTCTAAGTCAGCTGGGTAGAGGGTATGGTAAAGGGTATGACGTATGTGTGGAGTAGGGCAGTGTACATGCTGGCTAAGGTGTGGTATACATATGAAAGAATGGAAGGGTGAATAAGTGAAGTAGGTCTAGAGCAAGGGGATTAAAGTAATGCGTATGTGGTGAGGCACCTAGACCAGTGATGTCATGATGACATCATATCTTATCTAATTGGTAAGAAAGGTAAAGGAATAGCGAAGGGAATGATCTTAGATAAGATCATGGACTGATAAGATTAGATAATGCAAAAAATGAGAAAATGTCAGTTTCACGAAATCAATTTGTAATAGTGATAGCATTCTGGTACAAGTTCTGCAGTGGACTTCTTTTGATGCATAAGAGTTTTAAGCTTTTCATCCACTGCTTGTCCTATTCTAATCTTTCTTTCTTGCTTTTCGTTTTGTTCCTTTTCTAGTGTTTTTATTGTTTCATAGATTTTATATTGAGCTTCCTGCTCTTCTTTTTCTAATAGCCTAAGATAGATGCTTTTATCCCTCAGCTCCCAACATTCCTTTTCACAACTTCTTAATTTAATCTCCCCAGTTTTCCAATTGATATCTGGGTTATGCTTCTTTAACCAAGAGTAGCTGATTACCATTTGGTTCTTTCCCAAGCTGGTGACTTCTGCTTTGACCATTTCTCGGTGTTCTTTATAATCCAGCAGGAGTGATGCCACGTGTGTAATTTTGCCTGCTTCATTCTGGATACCATCTACATTATAGACAGTAAGGGGTTGTACAGGTTGCCTGAGTGGGAGTGCATATTGCATTGCAAATACATTATCTACAAAGACACAGTTTGCGCCAGAGTCTAAGAATGCTGATACTGGAATAAAACTTTGATTAGTGTTTTTAGATTTTACCTTTATCTTCATTTTTAGTTCATTATCGATTTTTAGCAATCTGCAAAAGATTCCTTTGTCTGGGATTTGATCTACAGGGGAGATTAAAGGGTTAGCTTTCTTTGAAGAGGAATTAAGCACCAGTGTGATGCCCTGGTCAAGCCTCTGAGAGGACTCCTCTGTCGGCAAAGAAGAAGATATAATAGTGAAAGGTGCTACTTCCGTATCGTAAACATGTAAACTAGAGAAACAATTGTTCATTGGAAAGTGTACCTGCTTACACTTACCTTGGCTTAGATCAGGCCCAGTTCCTGGATCTAAGCTTTTCCTTTTCCCAATTTCCTATTTTTGATGTCTTCAACGTCCTTGAAGAACACCCTTGCTTCTTCAAACAACATGCCCCTTATAGCTGCTGTGGGGTTGCACCCTTTTCCTTTTTTGGCTTGTGTGCTGGGTGTGTAAATGTGTTCAGTGCTTTTAACGTCATCCGAAGATATGCTTCTTACCTGCCTATATCAACAGTCCTTCTTGTGGCCATTGGACCATCCACAGAGATCACATTTAGTGGAAGGCTTTTTGCATTGTTTCGCAAAGTGACCAGTCTCTCTGCAGTTGTAGCAGAACTTGGCTCCTTTCTTGGTTGCCAATATGTCCATGGTGTTTGGATCTTTACATGGTTTGAGCCCAAATCGGAATTGTGTTCGTCCTCTAATCAGATCTAGGCTTTCAAGACGATGTCCTACATCTCAAAGGGTTTGCATCGTTTCATGGACTGTTGTCTTTCTTAGGTCATTTTTCCAGACATAGTCCATGATGTATCTTTTCACATTTTGTTCTAGGAGGTACACCCCATGTGGATCTCCTAGTTTAGCCTTTTTGTATTTGGCATACCACTTGACAAGGAAGTCATCTATTGCTTGTGTATTCCCTTGTTTCATTTCATTAATCTTCTTGGTAGCTCTGTCTGTTACATTGCTTCCTCTAAACAGATCTCTGAGTTCCATTTCTAGATCGTTCCAGCTATACCCTTGATTGGTATACAACCTTTGTAATCTTAGCTGTGCGAAGGGTCCTGCCCTTGGTCCTTTCAATCTTGACAGCACAGCTAAGATTGCATCACCACTTTGTGGTGCAATGGCATGTTGATTAATCTGTATCCATGCCTATATCTTTGCCCACCATTCATTGAACTTGGCGAACGATCCGTCAAAGTCTCCTGGGTTTGCAAAGACTTCTACTTTTCTCGAAGATGTTCCTCCTCTTGGAGTGGCTGCTGGTGTTGGTTGGACTGGTGGTGGTGGTGGTGGTGGTTGTTGTGGTACTATCACTTGTATCATCTGTTCAATGCAGGCGATTGCATTGTTTAGCCTAGTTACTTCATTTGTGAGATGTTTGTATTTCTGATCTTGTGTTTGGGCAAATTGCACTATTGCCTCTAGGTGATTAGCACCTGTGTCTGCAAAGGTGGTGTGGAGATCTTGTGCTGTGATGGGGATGAAAGACATTGTGATTGAGAGTGTAACTAGTATTTGTAACTTTTCCTTTGTTGAACCCTTAACTGTACTCTGCTATAATGATCGTTTCTCCTAATTGTTTGTGGATATTCTCTACGCTGCCTCTTAGCATGAGGTTGTGCTTCTTCATTCTCTTCTGCTGACTGCTCTCTGTATCACTTTCTTGTGATGCTGATCTCTCTCTCTGCTATTTGTGCACCTAGGGTTGCTTCTAGATGAACATTACGTTGTGTTGTGGGCCAGGCGAAAGGGTCATGGCCTATAACGTCAGGGATAGAGGTTGGTTGTCTAAGCAAGGCTAGGTCTGTTGCTGGGCTTAGGGTTTGTGATGAGGGTATAGGATTCCAATAGTACGTGCGACCAGTGAATCTTAGATTGGTGGTGATGATGTCTATGTCTGCACCATTTCCGAAGCTTTCAGGGCAGAGATCTTATTCTAAGATCCTTCAAAACTCTTCTTCTGTGACTGCTGGGTCTGGCCAGTCGTTGGGGTCTTCTTCACTCCCTATGCTCACTCTAGGTAGCGAGATCTCCCTGGGATCTACTTTAACTATGGGTTCTGCTAGGGCTACGGGTATGTCTGCTGATTCCCAAGGGTTGGTCTGATCAACCCAAGGGGTGTATGCTGTGAAGGGGAGAAGGGATCGGTGAAAAGAAATGGGCACTAGGTGTGCACTTCTGTCAGTGTGTGCTAGATACTCCTAAGGACGCGCTCACTTGCTTAGAGCCTGTGGTAGCGAAGTGGGAGGCTTAGTATGCATCTGCTGGTTCAAGTGGTTGGGTACGAAGATAATGGACAGTCTAGTTCTAGTGTTGCATCTACAAGTCTTTGCAGGCAACCACTTGGACACTAGGCGTCGAGAGGAGTGTTTCTTAAGGTACTACTTGTAGGAGAGAATCAAAAGAACTAGAATGGAAACTTAGCTCCGTCCAGTCTCACTTTATATACTATTCTATGTGTAGATATATGTTGTGTATCAATCTAGATACGTATCTACATAAGTCCATCCCCTAGGCCCAACATGATTGACATGAGGAGTTGGCCTGTAATGGAGATTAATATATACATGAGGTTGCCAGTCATTGATCTGCTGTGGGTGGGTGAAATGGAAGGTGTCAATGGTAATTAAAGATAAGGGATCACATCGCAGTGATGTAGGTGACTGATGTTAGGTCTGCAATGATCACGATGTATTAAATACATGCAGTGATCTGTGGGGCTGAAAGTGAAGAGGTGAAAGTGAAGCCCACAGATCTGGAAGGGCCCGTAGATCCCCTATGTCTAGCACAGTGTCTAGGTTGGGTTTTCCCTTGATAAGATAAGAAAAATGTCCATATGCGCAAAGTAAAGGATAAAAAAATATATAGCTGTAACATTGCCCCACTGATCACAACATGTATTTAATACATTGTGATCATCACAGACCTCACATCAGTCACCTACATTACTGCAATGTGATCCCTTATCTTTAATTACCATTGACACCTTCCATTCCACCCACCCACAGCAGATCAACAGCTGGCAACCTCATGTATATATTAATCTCCATTACAGGTCAACTGCTCATGTTGATCATGTTGAGCCTAGGGGATGGACTTATGTAGATACATATCTAGATCGATACACAACATGTATCTACACATAGAATAGTATAAAGCAAGACTGGACAGAGCTCAGTCTCCAGTCTAGTTCTCTTGATTCTCTCCTACAAGTAGTACCTTAAGAAACACTCCTCTCGACGCCTAGTATCCAAGTGGTTGCCTGCAAAGACTTGTAGGCGCAACAACGGTCATGCACTGGCTTTACTCTGTCATCTTTTACCTTAACGTCAACACAAAGGTATACTGTTACAATTTGTCTACAAGGTGTATGCTTTTTCTTTACTATCGGACTAACTATTTCCCTTCTCATGCTGAGCCCATGTCTTTCCATGTCATTTTACAACATCCCATCCATCTTGTTAGTGTGCTTATCCCTCCACCATGCAGATACTCTCTCATCTTCTGCTCTTCTCATGCCATATGTGATAGCCCTTAATGTCTCCCTCTCACATGTGTTTAGTTGATGTTCTTCATGATTCTATTGCATTCTTTCACCACTTCCACATTGGCCCTTAGACAGTTCTCACACCAGCCCTTGATGGGTCACCACTATATAAACTCGTCAACTGAGTCTTATGCTCTTTAACCTAGTTCTACCTACAGCTTCACCTAGATAGCACTAGCAATTTACTTCTTTGCTCCTCAGTCTTCATTCTACTATTAAGTGAATGCTTCACACTTAGGCCCTCCAGCCTTCATGTGTCTCCACTCTTTGAACCTTTGAACCTATCACCAAGCTAGGTGTAGAAACCCTTTGACACATTGACATTGTTCAACGTTACTTTGACCTGTCATCCTTCCTTGATGGTACTTTGACCCAGCAACCCCATGGCTAGTTACTTTGGTTCTAGGCTTTGTAGATATATGCACAACCTTACCCAAGGCCATGTGTAACAAAAGAACTAGGTTTTTATCCCTTGATGCACACTATTTAGTTCGCCCACCATAGCATCTTACCATCAAACCACTGATCTGCATTGGAACCCCAGAGAACCCTCACACCACTCGAACTCAGATTCTTCTGATACCCCCAATTATCCCAACCAAGGATATTGGGACAAAGACCCTGATGAGCCTATCTTAGACTCAGACAAAGAAGATGCTACCCACAATCTTTCCCACAACCTTTCTGCTTTAATACAAATACTTCGCCCCATGACCCCTCTGTTGCCAACACCTCATTGCCAAACTGGCCATATTTTCCCTCTGATACCACCTTCCATGTCTCAGAAATCCGTCGAACTCCATATTGGCACTCCGGAGAAGTATGATGGCAATTACAAGACAGCCAAACAATGATTGGACTCTGTTGTCTTCTACCTTAATGTCAACGCTGAAGTATACACCACTGCACCCAAGCAAATTGCTTTTATGCTGTCTTATATGACCAAGGGCCCTGCACTTTTGTGGGCCATCAAAGATGTCCGCTCCTTCCTTGGATTCATTAACTTCTATAGATGTTTCACCCCTGGCTACTCTGACATCACCTGCCCCCTCATTGACCTAATCAAGAAAACCATGTCTTGGGATTGGACCCCAGCCCATCAAACCATCTTCGAACAGTTAAAACAACTGTTTCTCTGTAAGTCTATCCTTCATATGCCTGATCTTTCCCATCCTTTTGCCATAGCCACTAACATGTCAAAATACACATCAGGAAGCATTTTCTTACAAACTGACATGAACGGGATTGGCATCCCTGTTCTTACTTGTTCTAACCTTTTGCTTCCACAGAATGCAACTACAACATCCATAACAGGGAGCTCCTGGCCATCATATGTGGTTTTAAAGCTTGGAGGCATTACCTCCACAGCTCTCCCTTCCTTGTCAAAGTCTTCACCGATCACAAAAACCTCACATACTTTCACTGCCCTCAAGATCTCAATCGTTGACAAGCCTATTGGCTTTTAGACCTTGCTAACTATGACTACACCATCATCCATACCCCCAGCCCTCAACTAGCAGGTCCCAATGCTCTTTCTCACTACTCTGACCTCCTTCCCTGTGAAGACTCTGACAACATGGGAGTCACTCTTCTACCAGAAATCCTCTTTGTCCACCTCATTGACTCTGCCCTCTCCAATCACATCACCTCTGCCTCTGCTTCTGACGACCTTGTCCTTCACAAATTACAGGAACTCAATGGCATTCTCCCTCCCATTGCCCATTCCTGCCTCTCAGACTGGCAGTTCACCGATGGCATCCTGCAGTATCAAGGACGAGTTTACATCCCACCTGACTGTGATCTTCACCACACTATCATTGTGCATTGTCACAATCATGACTCTGTGGGCCACCTGGTGTCACAGCTATATATTTTTCATTCTTTACCTTATGCATATGGATGATTATCTTATCTTATCAAGGGAAAACCCGACTTAGACACTATGCTAGACACAGGGGATCTATGGGCCCTTCTAGATCAGTAGGCTTCACCTTCAGCTCTTCACCTTTCACCCCACTGATCACAACACATATTTAATACATCATGATCATCACAGTGTTACAACTCACTTGTAGGACGAACACTTTTTCCTTTCTCTCTCTTTCTGACTAATCATCTACTTTCTCACACTTAACTTACAATCTTCCATGTTGTTCCACAACATTCCATACATCTTGTAAGTGTACTTATCCTTCACTGCGCAGGTACTCTTTTTCTTCTGCTCTTCTCACGCCATCTGCACTGGCCCTTAATGTTTCTCTTTCACGCATGGATTCTTTATTATTCTTCCTGCTTCTACTGCCACTTTCCATGCCAGCTCCTAATCACTGTGACACATAACTGTCATGCATCCGTTTCTCTATATAAACCTTTCAACAGGGTCTCTTGTCTCTTTTTCTTAGCTTAGTTCTACCTACGGCTTGTCGTCTAGCTAGTACTAGCTAATCCACTTGTCTTGGCTCCTCAGTCCTTATTCTACTATTAAGTGAACGCTTCACGCTTGGCCCATCGTCTTCATATGTCTTTCTACCTTGAACCCTTGACCTGCTAGTCAAGCTAGACAGCAGTAACCTTCGACCCATCAAATACCCTTAATAGTACTCGTAACCCAGTACCCCCACGGCTGGTCCTACGTTGTCGTATATATGAACAACTGACTCCCTTGACCCTGCTAGGTGTTAGTAGGTCTACACACGACCTCATCCAAGGCCACATGTAACACACAGACCTCACATCAGTCACCTCATCACTGTGATGTGATCCCTTATCTTTAATTACTGTTGACACCTTCCATTCCACCCACCTGCAGCAGATCAACGGCTGATAACCTCATGTATATATGTTACGCTTGGCCCAGGTAGGGTCGAGCGTAGCCCTGCTATATCCGCCTAGGCGGGGTTTGTAGTATCAACCGTCGGGGATACCAACGGCGGTGGACGACCTGGAGTCGTGGGAGTTCTTAAGATACGCAGGGAGAAGTGTCCCTTGCGTCGAGGTTCACTCAAGAGTCGAACGAGACTTGTAGAGGGGGGGGGAAAACGAAGGAGTGAGCAATGAGGTATATTGGCAAGGTACTAGACGGATGCCACAGGGAGATCAAAGCTAAGGGAAAGGCATAAGGCCAGATCGACTGGTATATATAGTGAGAAGTGACAGTGTGACAGTAACGTCACAGGGTCAAGGGTATGGGTTAAGGGCCGGCGTGGGAAGCGGCAATAGAAGGCGAAGGAAGACCGTGGAAGGCGTAAGAACCACGCGTGAGAGGGAAACGCAAAGTGCCGGTGCATGCGGCGTAAGAAGGAGGAACACGTGTGTGATAAGGCAGCATGAGGGAGATAAATGCACAAGATCACGTAGGTAAGATGACGTACATGAGAGATACCTTGGAGAGCCGAGGGACAAGAGTAAAGGGGTTGGCGCGGGCAACCGGAGAAGAGCAGAAGAGTGAGCGTACGTGCAAAGAAAGAGAAAAAGGAAAAGGAAAAGGAAAAGACGTGTCCAGCACGATGAATCATAACAATATATCTCTGTTACAGGCTGACTCCTCATATCAATCATGTTGGGCCTAGGGGATGGACTTATGTAGATACGTATCTAGATTGATACACAACATGTATCTACACATAGAATAGTATATAAAGTGAGACTGGATGGAGCTCAGTCTTCAGTCTAGTTCTCCTGTTCACCTGCCTACAAAACATCTCTAAGAATCCACTCAACGTCTAAGTAATTGATGATTGCCAACAAAGATTGTAGTTGCAACACCTGGGATACCTAAAGATCCACCAACTCGTCACTGACAAGTTCTGGTGGCCTGGCCTTGCTACCTTCATCTGCTCCTATGTTGATGGCTGTGTTGTATGCCAGCACAACAAGGCAAACACTCACCCCACCATTTTCCCTCTTGTTCCTATCTGCTCCTCCTGTTCCTGCCCCTTCCAACAACTCTCTTGCAATCTCATCACTAATCTCCCTCTCTCTGGGGGGTTCGACACACTTTTGGTCATGGTGGACCATATCCTTACTAAGGGGGTAATTATTTGCCCAACTAAGAAATCCATCACTGCCGAAGGCATGGCAACACTCTTCTTCCACAAAGTATACCTCTGCTTTGGACTTTATGACAAAATTATCTCTGATTGTGGCCCACAATATGCCTCTACCTTTGCAAAAGAACTTGGTAGACTCCTCAACTACAATCTCTCCCTCTCCACCACCTACCATCCACAGACTGATGGCAAAACTGAACATGTAAATCAGAAGATCAAAACTTATCTTCACATCTACTGTGATGATCACCCATCCTCCTGGTCTGAGCATATTTCCCACACTGAATTTACACACAATCACCACCCTCACTCCATCACCAGCAAACCCCCATTCTATCTCATGATGGGATATGAACCCCAAGCCCTTCTCTTGATCATTGCCGAAACAAAGATCTCCACAGTAGAATCCCATCTCAAAATGCTCACTGCACTATGAGATAAAGCCCTTGCCTCCCATGAACTTGCACAACAAGTCATGGCATCCTGGTCTAAGTTAAAATTCATACCCTTTGAGAAGGGGCAATGAGTTTGGCTGGAGGTTTGGAATCTAAAAAGATCTGTACAAGATCTGAAGTTCATCATGAAGTGGGAAGGACCCTTTGTTATCACTGATGTCATCTCCCCTATATCCTATTGCCTCCGACTCCCACGAACGTGGAAAATTCACAACACATTCCACACTTCTCTTTTATCACCTGTTACGATTTGCTCGCAGGACAAACGCTTTCTCTTTTCTTTCACTATCGGACTAATACTTTTCCATTTCTCACGCTTAACTTCATTCCTTCCATGTCGTTCTACGACATTCTATACATCTCGTAAGCATGTTTATCCTCCACCGCGCAGGTACTCCTTCTCTTTCTGCTCTTCTCACGCCGTATGCACTGGCCCTTAACGTCTCCTTCTCACGCATGGTTTTGCTATTGGTTCTACTTTTCTAACGCCGCTTCCCACGCTGGCCCTTAACCATTGTGACATGTAACAGTCACGCTTTTTACTTCATTATATAAACCCTTCAACAGGGTTTCTCGCTTCTTCTCCTTAGCTTAGTTCTATCTACGGCTTGCCGCCTAGTTAGCACGAGCAATCCACTTGCCTTTACTCCTCAGTCTTCGTTCTACTATTAAGTGAACGCTTCACACTCGGCCCCATCGCCCTCGTGTGTCTTATCCCTCGAACCTTTGACCCGTTTGCCAAGCTAGGCAACGGTTACCTCTCGAACCATCAACATCCTTGACGTTACCCTCAACCCAGCATCCCCACGGCTGGCCTTACGTCATCGTCGATACGTACGACAGATCCCCTTGACCCTACTAGGCGATTAGTAGGTCTACACGTGACCCTACCCACGGCCACACGTAACATCACCCTATCATGAAAATGACGTTCATGGCCCAAACTTCCCCTTTCCACCTCCAGATCTTGTTGAAGGACAAGAAGAATATGAAATAGAAAAGATCATATGACATTGTGGAATGCCATTGGCCTGCCAATATCTGATCTGATGAAAAGGGTACTTCATGGAAGAAGACTCTTGGGAACCAGAGCGGAACTTGAAATACTCATCGGAGTTACTCAAGGACTATAAGAAAAGAAACCCTTGTGCCTTCCTCCTTGCACCTACATCCCTATCACAGCGCAAATAACCCCATTCCACTTATTACTTATAGCTATCGAGTTCACCCACCTTGATTCTACTGCCACCACCACATCCACCAACCCATTCCATGTCACCTCCATCTCAACTGACCCCAACCAGGTATCCAGTCAGTGTTTATTCCACTATATGTTCTCCCATCTATGTATTCTTTGAGGTCACCCAGCAACTGAATCATCTTGCCACCATCATTACCACCTCCAACCCCATCTTTCCCCATATGACCACTGGACATTTTGTTCACGACCACCTATACTTGGCATGTTACAATCTCTATTCCTGGGCGTTCCAACTAGGATATGAAGAATTTTTACTTGATGTTGACAACCACTTCTGAGATCTTGCCACTATGGGTTAAGGACTTGGTAACGAGGTCATTTGAGAAAACTCCCCCACTCATTGCCAGGATCTTAACAATTGGTGGACCAGTCACAATGGACGCAATCCCATTTACCCTGGACACCCCTGTTACAACCAGCAATGTTTCCAGTGTCACTGCCTCAGCCATACCCAGCTCTCTTGCCAGAATTATATCTATACTGGCTGCTGATGCTGTGCCCCTGGGCATTCTCTTTTCTGCTGTCTAGGTCCATCCCATCCCCTTGCCACCCACCTCACTGTGCCTCGTATGACATCTGACCCAACTCCTCCTCGCTGCAACCAAGCAGCCTTTCGCAATGGTCAAATCGTTTGCTAAACCACTTCCTGTCATTCCTCATGACACTCCTCTTCTGGGGAATCCTATCATCCCACTCCCTCATCTTCCCCTCTACCATCCTCCCCTGTTGTACAGGGCAATGAGTTAGATGATATTGACTACACCAACATCACAGGATCTCCAGGATATGCATTTTGGGAATTGTAAGATATTCTTGATGTAGCTTTGGAGTTACTAAGGGGGTAATGTTACAATTTGTCTGCAAGGTGTATGCTTTTTCTTTACTATTGGACTAACTATTTCCCTTCTCATGCTGAGCCCATGTCTTTCCATGTCATTTTACAACATCCCATCCATCTTGTCAGCATGCTTATCCCTCCACTGCACAGGTACTCTCTTATCTTCTGCTCTTCTCATACTGTATGTGCCAGCCTTTAATGTCTCCCTCTCACATGTGTTTAGTTGATGTTCTTCATGATTCTATTGCATTCTTTCACCACTTCTACATTGGCCCTTAGGCAGTTCTCACACCAGCCCTTGATGAGTCACCACTATATAAACTCATCAACTGAGTCTTATGCTCTTTAACCTAGTTCTACCTATAGGTTCGCCTAGATAGCACTAGCAATCTACTTCTTTGCTCCTCAGTCTTCATTCTACTATTAAGTAAATGCTTCACACTTAGACCTTCCAGCCTTCATGTGTCTCCACTCTTTGAACCTTTGAACCTATCGCCAAGCTAGGCATAGGAATCCTTTGATGTGTTGACATCATTCGACATTACTTTGACCTGTCATCCTTCCTTGATGGTACTTTGACCCAGCAGCCCCATGGCTGGTTACTTTGGTTCTAGGCTTTGTAGGTATATGTGTGACCTTACTCAAGGCCATGCATAACATGTACATAAGCACACCTAAGCAGATCACATTTGTGCTATCTTATATGACCAAGGGTCCTGCACTTACATGGGCTAATACATACAGAGCATCAAAGATCACAGCCAATGGCTTGATTTTGATAGGCTCTTGATTGGATTTCTGAGATCCCTTTTTAGCCACCTTCAAACACCATGACACCACAGGCAACACAATGACCCACATGACCCCTACCAAGGGTGGTGGTTACTTCCCCTCATTAACTGAATACAATGCTCAGTTCCAGAACCAATATGCCATTACTGGCATCACAGACCACAACATCCTGATCAGCTACTACTTGGCCACTATCCCTGAAGTCCTCATACATCGTATCTTGGCCATGGAGACCATTCCCACTACCATTGAATCTTGGCTTAAGAAAGCAATTACTTTTCAGACACATATGGACCACGCTTATGAAATCACAGCATAACACAAAATCCCCCATAATCATATGTATCACCAGTATACTGCCCCCACCATTGCCAAAGACCCCAATATCATGGATGTCGACACAGTTTGACTTCAGAAACTCACTGACTCTGAATGAAAGCAATATATGAAAGAAGGATGTTGTTTTCATTGTCGCCAAAAGGGACACATGTCCTGAAACTGCCTGATGAACAACCCCGACACCCTGAAGCTGAAGAAGATCATTCAAAAGGTAATAGAAGTGGAAGTCGGAGAGGAAGAAGAACCTTCTTGTTACAGCTATATATTTTTCATCCTTACTTTGTACATATGAACACTTTCTTGTTATCTTATCAAGGGAAACCCAACTTAGACACTATATCAGACATAGGGGATCTATGGGCCCTTCTAGATCTGTGAACATTCAACTCTTCACATTTCACTCTACAGATCACAACACGTATTTGATACTTCGTGATCATCACAGACCTCACATCAGTCACCCCATCACTATGATGTGATCCCTTATCTTTAATTACCATTGACACCTTCCATTCCTCCCACCCACAGCAGATCAACAGCTGGTAACCTCATGTACTTATTAATCTCCATTATAGGCTGACTCCTCATGTCGATCATGTTGGGCCTAGGGGATGGACTTATGTAGATACATATCTAGATTGATACACAATATGTATCTACATGATAGACAGTATATAAAGTGAGACTGGACAGAGCTTAGTCTCCAGTCTAGTTCTCTTGTTCCACTCCTATCAGTTCACCCATAAGATAGTACTTCCACTCAATGTCTAAGAAGATAGTGATTGCCTGCAGAGACCATAGTCACAACACTCCTCGGCTTATAGAATTGGACAACAAAGATGAAGAACCCCAGATCTCCTAGGTTTCATTTACCCCAGATTTTTGAAAAGGAGGACTACTTCAACATTAGTACCTCCTACTCCTATGTGTGCCCCTGTACTTGTGTCCACATTCAAGAAATCTATGTGCATCCCCCTTCAGTTCATAGACTCCTTGCACACAATGAAAACTGTCGACACCCATGCTCTCATCAACAGCAGGGCAGACATTAACTGCCTTGACTAGGGCTTTGCCTGAAAACACCGACTCCCTCTTGACAAACTCCCAAAACCCATCCCCGTAAATAACATTGATTAGACTTCTAATGTCAAAGGAGCTATCTGGTAGGCTGCCACCTTATTCACCAACATCGAAGGAATTACCCAAAATGTGTGGTTTCATGTCATGCATTGTGGATCCAAGAACGTGATTCTCAGGACACCTTGGCTAAAAGCCACAAACCCCTCAATTGATTGGTTCTCACAGTTGATCAATATCCTGGAATCAATCAATGAATCTGCTTCATTATATCACATCTATGTTGCCAACCTTAAAAGACATGATGCTGCCCAACCTTAGGCACTCCCCATCACCCTGAAACCACTGTGCCATACCCTCGTCGAAACAGTCCTCAACCATGCCCTTGCCACCTATTGTTACAGCTATATATTTTTCATCTTTCTTTATGCACACAAAATGACTTCTTTATCTTATCAAGGGAAAACCCGACTTAGACACTGTGCTAGACACAGGGGATCTATGGGCCCTTCCAGATCAGTGGGCTTCATCCTCAGCTCTTCACCTTTTGCCCCACTGATCACATCACGTATTTAATACATCGTGATCATCACAGACCTCACATCAGTCATCCCATCACTGTGATGAGATCCCTTATCTTTAATTGCCATTGACATCTTCCATTCTATCCACCCGCAATAGATCAACAGCTGGTAACCTCATGTATATATATATATTAATCTCTGTTACAGGCCGACTCCTCATGTCGATGTTGGGCTTAGAGGATGGACTTATGTAGATACGTATCTAGATATATACACAACATGTATCTACACATAGAGTAGTATATAAAGCGAGACTGGATGGAGCTCAGTCTCCAGTCTAGTTCTCTTGTTCCCTGCCTACAAAGTTCCCCTTAAGATAGTCATTCCACTCGACGTTTATGTTACGATTCAATCGTGCCGGGCACGTCTTTTCCCTTTTCCTTCTCTCGTCTCTGTGCGTACGCTCACTTTCTGCTCTTCTCCGGTTGCCCGCGCCAACCCTTTACCCTTGCCCCTCGGCCTTCCGAGGTCCCCATCTCACGTACGTTATCCTACTTACGTGACTTGTGCACTTATCTCCCTCGTGCTGCCTTATCGCACACGCGTTTCACCTTCTCTCGCCGCATGCACCGGCACGTTCGTGTTTCGCTCTCACGCGTGGTTCTTACGCCTTCCATGGCATTCCTTCGCATTCTATTGCCGCTTCCCACGCTGGCCCTTAACCTATACCCTCGACCCTGTGATGTTACTGTCACACTGTCACTCTCCACTATATATACCAGTCGATCTGGCCTTATGCCTTTCCCTTAACTTTGAGCTCCCTGTGGCATTCCGCCTACTTGTAGTATCCCTTGCGAATACACCTCATCGTTACCCCTCGTCCCACACCTCTACGAGTCTCGTTCGACTCTTGAGTGAACCTTGACGCTTGGGACACCTCTCCCTCGCGCACCTCAGACTCCCACGACTCCAGGTCATCCACCACCGTTGGTATCCTCAACGGTTGACTCCAAGAACCCCGCCCAGGCAGATATAACAGGGCTACGCTCGACCCTACCCGGGCCAAGCGTAACAGTTTAGAGATAGTGATTGCCCTGCAAGATTGTAGTCGCAACACTAGAACTAGACTGTCTTCATCTTACAATCCTTTCACTATCTACCAATGACAGCAGACGCGACTAGCCTTCTCTCTTGCACCATAGGCTCTAGCAAGTGAGTGTGTCTTCGGGCATTTTAGGATAGCGCTAACAGGGGCCTGCTATCAGTGCCCATTTCCTTTCACTGATCTCTTCTCCCTTTCACAGCATACCTTCCCACCGTCAATCTAGCCAGACCTTGGGAATTAGTAAACATACCAGTAGCAGTAGGAGCACCAGTTAAGGAAGAGCCCAGGGAGTACTTGCTTGCAACTGTGAGCACAGAGAGTGAAGAGGATCCAAATGACTGGCCAGACGTTGCAGCCACAGAAGAAGAGTTCTGGAGGCTTGTTGAACAAGATCTAGAGCCACACAGCTTTGGAAATGGAGGCGAAGTTGACTTAATCACCACCGACATCAGATACACGGGTCACATCTATTATTGGGAACCCACACCATCAGCATACACCCTCAGCCCTGCCACAGCCCTAGCCTCGCTTAGATATCCCACCACCCCTGAGCGGAGTCCATCCAGATCCCCTCAGCCCGATCCATTCACGTGACCAGCAGCACCATGTAATATCCGTCTAGAAGCAACCCTAGGCGCACAACAGTTCATCAGAGAAGCAAGTATAGCAAGGAGGCGATACAGAGAAGCCCCAAAGGAACAAGAAAGAGAATTATCTCATGCTAAAAGGCAGAGATGCAAGTACCCACAAAAGATCAGAAGGAACGATCATTTCAGCAGAGTCCAACTTTGTGTACAACAGTGCAAACACTACAAGTACTAGCAACCCTTCTATAAACCCCAATGGCTATTTCTCTTGTAGATTACATCACAGCCCTTACCAACCCTAACACTGAAGTGACTACTCTCTTCGATGTAATCTGAAGTGAGGGAGACTGAATTAGATCTTATCTATATCAAAGAGCGAGATAAGAATCATAATCAGTCTGGAGGAGGGACGGATAAGATGAGATAGGGAATATAAGAAAGAACTCTCAAAGTTGCTCTGATATTGGGGAGATAGAAGAGGTGGCTTGCTGTGACGTTACGTTCACAAAAGGGGCTGGATCCTTTTGGGCAAGAGGGTAGGAATTGACAAAGTGGAACAACTTAGGAAAGTATCCCCAAGTGTTCCCTGTATTTATACACTATGGTACAGTAGGAGATACAATGTTCTAAGTCAGCTGGGTAGAGGGTAGAGGTAAAGGGTATGATGTAATGGTGGAGTAGGGTAGTGTACATGCTGGCTAATGTGAGGCAAATATGAAGGAATGGAAGTGTGATAGTGAAGGGATAGGTCTAGAGCAAGGGAATTAAAGTAATGCGTATGAGGTGAGGCACCTAGACCAGTGATGTCATGATGACATCATATCTTATCTAATTGGGTAAGAAGGTAAAGGAATAGCGAAGGGAATGATCTTAGATAAGATCATGGGCTGATAGGATTAGATAATGAGAAAAATGCGAAAATGTCAGTTTCATGAAATCAATTCGTAACCAAAACCGATTGGACCACACAACTAAACAACATTGCATCATATACTGCAGAACAAGAAGCTCGCTATCATAGCATGCGAGATGAGATAACAAGGATAAGTGATGCAGTAGCAAACATCGAAAGAATCGTCACAATGCTCGCACAAGAACAAGTTAAACCACCTACTAGACAGCCAACATCTAGTGGATCAGGAAAAGAGAAAGAAAAGGAAAGACCTATCAACAGTTCTAGAAAGGTAGAAATCTTTGCAGACCCAGGAGATTACGATGGGTCATTCGTAAAATTCAATGAATGGTGGGCCAAGATTCAGGCCTGGATTCACATAAACAGGCACACAATAGAACCCCAAAGTGGAGAAGCAATCCTCACAGTATTATCCAGATTAAAAGGACCAAGGGCAGAACCCTTCACTCAACTAAGACTGCAAAGGATGCATAGTAACCAAGGATATAGCTGGACAGACTTAGAGAATGAACTAAGAAGTCTGTTTAGAGGAAGCAACATCAAGGACAGGGCTATCAAGAAGATAAACGAAATGAAACAGGAATCAAATCAACCAATCGATGACTTCCTTGTTAAATGGTACTCTGAATTTGAAAAGGCAGAATTAGGAGACCCACATAGGGTATATCTCCTTGAACAAAATACAAAGAGATATCTAATGGATTACATATGAAAGAACAATCTCAGAAAAGGCACAGTTCATGAAATGATGAACATATTAAGAGAAGTAGGCAATCACCTCGAAGCTCTTGATCTAATCAGGGGGTGAACACAGTCAAGGTTTGGAGCTAACAGAAGGGAAAAAGATCCAAATGCAATGGATATCAGCTTGGCCCAAAAAGGAACCAAATCATGCTACAATTGTGGTGAAATAGGACATTTTGCCAAACAGTGCAAGAAACCTTCTACTAAATGTGATCTTTGTGGATGGTCCAAAAGCCACAAGAAAGACTGCCGATGCAGGCAGATAAGAGGAACATCTTCGGATAATGTTAAAAGCACTGAACATATCTATACACCCAGCACACAAGCCGAAAAAGGAAAAGGGCGTGACTCCACGGCAGCAATAAGGGGCATGTCATTCGAAGAAGCAAGGGCATTCTTCAGGGACATCAAAGATGCCGAAAATAAGAAGTTGGCAAAAGGCAGAGCCTAGATTCAGGAACTGGGTCTAATCTAGGCGAAGGTAAGCATAAGCAGGTACACTTTCCAATGGACAATTGTTTCTCTAGTTTACATATTTATGACATGGAAGCAGCGCCTTCCACTATTATATCTTCTTTGCCGACAGAGGAGCCCTCTCAGAGGCTCAGCCGGGGCATCACACTGGTGCTTAATTCCTCTTCAAAAAAAGCTAACCCTTCAATCTCCCCTGCAGATCAAATCCCAGACGAAGGCATCTTTTGTAGATCACTCAAAATAGATAATGAACTAAAAATGAAGATAAAGGTAAAACCTAAAAACACTGATCAAAATTTTATTTCAGTATCAGCACTCCTGGACTCTGGCGCAAACTGCGTCTTTGTAGACAATGTATTCACAATGCAACATGCACTTCTGCTCGGGCAACTTGCACAACCCCTCATGGTCTATAATGTAGATGGCACACAAAATGAAGCAGGCAAGATTATGCACGTAGTGTCACTCCTGCTGGATTACAAAGGACATCGAGAGATAATCGAAGCAGAAGTCACCAGTTTAGGAAAGAATCAGATGGTGATCGGCTATTCTTGGTTAAAGAAACATAACCCAGATATCAATTGGAAAACTGGGGAGATTAAACTAAGAAGTTGCAGAAGAGAATGCTGGGAACTAAGAGACAAAAGCGTTTATCTCAGACTTTTAGAAAAGGAAGAGCTGGAAGCTCAATACAAAGTATATGAAATAATAAAAACGTTAGAAAAGGAACCAAAAAAAAACGAAATATTAGAATAAAACAAGCAATGGACGAAAAGCTCAAATCTCTTATGGATTAAAAGAAATCTGTGGCAGAGCTCATGCCAGAATGCTATCACAGATATCTTAAAGTATTCAAGAAAAAGGCATCAACTAGAATGCCTACACGAAAATCCTGGGATCATGCCATAGATCTTAAAGAAGAATTCCAACCAAAGAAAGGAAGACTTATACCCTTAAGCGCAGATGAACAGAAGGAAGTATCAGATTGGTTAGAAGATCAATCATCTAAAGGATATATCAGACCTTCAAAATCTCCTCAAATGTCGCCGGTTTTCTTTGTACCAAAGAAAGATGGAAGGAAGCGCATGGTGCAAGATTATCATTATCTAAACTTGCAAACAGTGTGAAATAATTATCCCCTCCCTCTCATTTCACAACTTGTGGATCGATTAAAGGGGGCTAAACTATTTACAACATTGGATCTCAGATGGGGATACAACAACGTACGCATTAAAGAAGGTGATGAATGGAAAGCAGCCTTTGTCACACATAAAGGAACCTTCGAACCCCTGGTCATGTTCTTTGGATTGTGCAATTCTCCAACCACTTTCCAAACCATGATGAACAAGCTATTTGCAGATATGGAAGACATCGTAATAGTCTACATTGATGACGTTATGATATTTACTAAAACAAACGATGAACAGGAACATGCAGAAATCGTCAAAAAGGTGTTGAGACGTTTAGAAGAAAATGATCTCTTCGCCAAACCAGAAAAGTGTCATTTCTTCAAGAAGGAAGTTGACTATTTGGGGATGGTCGTAGGACAAGACAGAATCAAGATGTATCGAAAGAAGGTCAATGCCATCTTAGATTGGCCAGCACCTACCAACGTGAAAGGGGTGCGAAGCTTTCTCAGTCTTGCCAACTACTATCGTCGATTCATAGAAGGATATGCACAAGTCGCTAGGCCTCTGAATGATCTTCTAAAGAAAGACATTTCTTGGAAATGGGACTCCCCACAACAGGATGCTTTTGACAAATTAAAAGAATGATTTACCACAGCTCCTATTCTCACCTATCCAGACATTGATTGTCAATTCCGTTTAGAAACAGATGTTTCTGATTATGCAACAGGGGCAGTCTATATTAAAGGAAGACAAATGGCATCCAGTGGCATACAGTTCGCACTCAATGTCACCCGAAGAAAGAAACTATCCTATTGCAGATAAAGAGATGTTGAGCATCATCAGAGTGCTAGAGCAATGGCGTCATTATTTAGAAGGAACAGAACATCCATTTGAGATATGGAATGACCACGCTAATCTTCAATATTTCATGAAAGCCCAAGATCTATCTAGAAGACAAGCTAGATGGGCACAATATTTGTCCAGATTCAATTATACCTTTGTATACAAACCAGGATCGTCCAATGCGAAGGCAGATGCTCTCTCTAGAAGAGAAGATCATGCACAAGGAATAGAAGACAATAACAAAGGTATAACTATGATATCCCCAGAGCGGATAAGGACAACATTATCCAAAGTTGCAATCTACGATGAAGGGGCACAGCTACATCAAGACATATTTAACCAAACATGTCTCTTAACAGAGACAGAAGTACAGAAATTATGTAAAGAACACAAGGTGTGCGAAGAAGCTAATGGGCTTCTTTACCAAGAAGGAAACCGGTTATACGTTCCGGCCAAAAACAGAGATAACAAAGATTTACGAATCAAGACCCTTAAATTATGTCATGACTCGCCTATGGCGGGTCACCCCAGAAATGAAAAGACTATTGATTTAGTCCTACATCACTATTGGTGGCCTGGCATCACAACTCAGATCAAAGACTATATATCTCGTTGCAATCGATGTGCACAAATGAAATCTTCCAACCAGCACAGTTCTGGTTTATTGCAACCCTTAGAAGTCCCTAGTGGACCATGGCAGGACATATCTGTAGATTTTGTCACCGATCTGCCAGAAAGTAATGGATCAGACAGCATCTTAGTGGCTGTAGATCGCTTCTCGAAGGAAGTGGTGCTTATCCCTTGTTGCAAGACAACATCCGCCATCAAGACAGCAAGTCTCTATCTTCATCACATCTTCAAGCACCATGGAATTCCTCTATCTATAGTGTCCAATCGAGGGCCACAGTTTGCTTCACAAGTCATGGCAGAGCTATGCAAGAAGCTTAAAATAAAGCAACATTTATCTACTGCACATCATCCACAGACAGATGGTCAAACAGAAAGGATGATCAGGGACATGCAGCAGTATCTAAGAATATTCTGTGCTGAATGCCAAAACGAATGGGCACAATGGTTACCCATTGCACAGTTTAGTTATAACTCTAAAAGGCAAGCCTCAACGAAGAAGTCTCCATTCGAAGTCACTCATTCTTACACTCTGCGCATGGGAATAGAACCCATTGCATCATCCTCCAAGGCGCCAGCAGCTGATGAACTCCTATCCACCCTATACAATGTGACAGAGCAAACTAAATTAAATCTCGAACAAGCTCAGCTATGTATGAAAGCGCAAGCTGACAAACATAGAAAGGAGACTCCTCCCTATAATGTTGGAGACAAAGTGTGGCTATCCACTGATAACTTAAAGTTGCCGCATACAAGTCACAAGTTAACAGAACGATGGTTAGGGCCATATGACATCATCACGCTGATAATGCAATTACCCTTCATCTGCCATCTTCTATGTGAATCCACCCAACTGTTAACATATCACGGGTTAAGCCTTACAAAGAAAAGCTTCAGGGACAACCTGTCAATACTCCCAGCCCTATACAGGTAACCGAGGACTGAGATAACTTATACGAAGTAGAAAGAATCATTGCTAGTAGATTCAAAGGTCGTCGCCTTGAATACCTAGTCCATTGGCTAGGCTATGATGAGACAGATCGAACTTGGGAACCAGAAGATCATCTTCTACCAGGTGCACTTGATGCCATCGGCAATTTCCACAGGGAGTATCCTTCTGCACCTAGAAGGTTGTGGATGTCTCATTCGGCGTTCATACGATGC
>JBBPTX010000418.1:0-26260 GCA_038094595.1 Pulveroboletus aff. annulatus
CGGAGAGCCGAGGGATAAGGGTAAAGGGTTGGCGCGGGCAACCGATGAAGAGCGGAAGAGTGAGCGTACGCGCAGGGACAAAGGAAAAGAGATGGGGAAATTGTGCCCGGCACGATGAATCGTAACATGGTCCACCACGACCAATAATGAGTCAAACCCCCCGGAGAGCGGGAGGTCGGTGATGAGATCACAGGAGATCTGCTGGAATGGACGAGAGCACGAGGAGGGGATAGGAACAAGAGGGGGAGACGAAGGATGAGTATTCGCTTTGTTGCGCTGGCACACGGCACAGCCCTCTACGTAAGAGCGAACAAAGGAAGCGAGACCCGGCCACCAGAACTCAGAGGCAACGAGTTGGCAGGTTTTGAGATATCCGGGGTGGCCGGCGGAGTCATGGTCATGGGAGCGCTGAACGATAGCGCGGCAAAGGTCACGGTCGGGAGGGACATAGACGTGTCCCTGGTATTGGAGGACACCGTCGGAGGATTGCCAGTCGGCCAGTCGAGAACGGAGGGCAGGGAGAAGGGAGCCGTCGAGTTCCTGTAGTTTATGAAGGACTAGGTCATCCAAGGCTGAGGCAGAGGCGATGTGGTTCGAAAGCGCGGAGTCGATGATGCGGATAAAGAGGGCGTCAGGGAGGAGGGTGACTCCGATGTTATCAGAGTCGGCGCGAGGAAGGAGATCAGGGCGGCGAGAGAGCGCATCAGGCCCGGCGAGTTGAGTACCGGGGACGTGGGTGATGGAATAGTCGTAATCAGCGAGGTCAAGGAGCCAGCGGGCTTGGCGACGGTTGAGATCCTGAGGGCGACGGAAGTACATAAGATTCTTGTGGTCAGAGAAAACCTTGACCGGGAAGGGAGAGCCATGGAGGTATTGTCTCCAGGCTTTGAAACCGTGGATGACGGCCAAGAGCTCCCGGTCGTGGATGTCGTAGTTGCGCTCTGAGGAGGAGAAAGACTGGGATAAGTAGGAACAGGGGTGCCAATCCCCGTTTGCGTCAGTTTGTAATAAAATGCCTCCTGAAGCATACTTGGATGCATCGGTGGCCATGGCAAAGGGTCGAGAGATATCAGGCATGAAGAGAACTGGCTTACGAAGGAACACCTCCTTGAGTTGTTCAAAGGCAGACTGCTGAGCCGAATTCCAGGTCCACGGCATAGTTTTCTTGGTGAGATCGACGAGCAGGCGGGCGATGTTGAAATACCCTGGGATGAAGCGTCTGTAGAAGTTAGCAAAGCCCAGGAAGGATCGGACGTCTTTGACTTTCTGTGGCATGGGCCATTTGGCGATTCTGTCTAGTTTGATGGGGTCCATAGCAAGTTGTCCTTCCTTGACAATCATTCCGAGATATTCAACCTCGGAAACGGCGAACTGGCATTTTTCCAGCTTGAGGTGAAGGTCGAGTTCCGTCATCCTTTGGAGGACACGGCGAGTACGTTCGGTGTGGGTGGCGTCATCTGGAGAGAAGATGAGAAGATCATCCATATAGATTACTAGCCATCCTTCAGCAATCATGTCACGGAAGGAATCGTTCATAAATCGCTGGAACGTTGCTGGAGAGTTAGTCATTCCGAAGAACATGACCATGGGTTCGAAAAGCCCTTTATGGGTGAGGAAGGCACCCTTCCATTGGTGTCCGTCTTTGATACGTACGTTGTTATATCCCCAGCGTACATCGAACTTGGTGAATACGCGAGCACCTTTGAGTTTATCGAGGAGGTCGGAGATCAGAGGGAGTGGGTAGGCATCGCGTATGGTGTGTTCGTTGAGATATCGGTAGTCTTGGCATGGACAAAGTTTGCCGTCTTTCTTTTTGACGAAGAAGAAGGGTGACGCTTGAGGGGAATTCGAAGGGCGAATCTTGCCGGCGGCGAGATTTTCATCAAGGAATTCTTCGGTGGCCTTCTTTTCATCTGGGGTAAGCGGATAAAGTTTACCGATCTTTGGGGTGAAGGAATCTTTGACGTTGATTTCGTGGTCGTAGGGCCTAGAGGGGGGAAGGGAGTCGGTGGACTCTTTGGCGAAGACTGGAGCGAAGTCTTGATAGATGTCGGGAAGGGTGATTTTAGGCTTGGCCTTTTCTGCGGCAGCTGCAAGTTCTGTGGCGGTGGTAAGCTTGGCGACAAACTTCGGGTATGTCTGATGATAACGGGATCCTGTTTTAAGGACCCGTTGGCAGGAGTTGGCGTAGAGCGCGCGTCGGACGTAAAGGTTTCCGTCAGGTAAATCGAGGAAAGTGGAGAGAGTATGGTCGGGGACAGTTTCGATCATGATATGGCGGGGTGGTTTGGTCGAAGGTGTACGAGGTTGGGCGTTGTCGTGTCGTTTGAGGTCGGCAACATGGATGTGATAGAGGGAGGCTGACTCATCTACCGTTTCAGGGATATGGATCGTCTGCGACGACCAGTCAATAGAAGGGTTCGTATGTTTCAACCAAGGTGCTCCGAGAATCATGTTCTTGGATCCACAGTGTAGGACATGGAAACGTATGTGTTGGGCGATGCCGTCAATGTTCGTGAAGAGGGAGGCGGTGTATCGGATGGCGCCTTTCGCGTTGGGAGTTTGATCAACATTATTCACTGGGATCGGAGTCGGGAGTCTGTCAAGGGGAAGTCGGTGTTTCTTGGCAAAGTCCCAGTCAAGGCAGTTAATGTCTGCCCCGCTGTCAATGAGGGCATGGGTGTCGACAGTTTTCATAGTGTGCGAAGGATCAATGAGTTGAAGAGGGATACGCATTGATTTCTTGGAAGTGGATACAAGTACAGGTGCACACATACTAGGAGGAACTACTGACGTCGAGGCAGCGTTCCTTTTCAAAAATCCTGAGGGGTAATGGTGATGCGAGAGACTTGGATATTTTCATCGTCGTCTTCATCGTCTATCTCTATTAGCTGAGGGACGTCTTCTTTGTCCTCGGCTTCTACTTCTTCTACCTTCCGAACAGTCTTCTTCGGCTTCGGGGTGTTGGAAGTGAAAGTGGGACAGTTGGTAGCCCGATGTCCTTTCTGTCGGCAGCGGAAACATTTGCCTTCTTTACGGCATTGCTCGCGTTCGGCGGGGATAAGGCGTGGGAGGCGGACGGCATCAACGTCCATGGCATTTGGGTCTTTGGTGGGGGCGGGGGTGGAGTACTGGTGGTACATGTGGCGAGTGGGGGTTTTGTGGCGAGCGGCGATTTCTCGAGCACGCTCCATGTGAGTCTGGAAGGTTATGGCTTTCTTTAACCAGACGTCGATGGTGGTTGGGACCGTTTCCATGGCGAGGATACGGCGCATAAGGGCATCGGGAATTGTGGCCGAGTAATAGCCAATCAGGACGTTGTTGTCAGTGATGCCGGCAATGACGCAATGGTTCTGAAACTGAGCATTATACTCAGTAAGCGAAGGGGAGTATCCGCCGTTCTTGGTGGCGGTCATGCGGATGGTGGTGAGCCAGGCAATTGCGTTGCCAGTGGTGTCATAGTGTTTGAACGCCAAGATGAAGGCGTCTCGGAAGTCGGACCAAGAACCCATGTTAATCGAGCCATCGGCTGCGATTTTTGAAGGTCTGAAGGTGTTTGCCCATGTAAGTGTGGGACCTCGAGTCATATAGGAAAGCGTGAAGGCGATGCGCTTTGGGTCGGTGGTGTATACCTCAGTGTTGACGTTGAGGTAGAAGGCTACGGAGTCAAACCATTGTTTGGCGGTCTGATAGTCACCGTCGTACTTTTCTGGGGTGCCGATACGGAGTTCAAGGGGTTTGGTGGTCATAGTGGGCGACGGTGGACGTGGGATCGGGGGAAAGATGTGGCCGGTTTGGCGTCTGGGTGTCGGGGAAGGGGGAGTCTGAGGGCGAGGTATCTGTACGGAAGCGGAAAAACTGTGAGAAAGATCGCGAGTGGCGAGTTCTTCATCCGAGTCTAGTAAAGGCTTGTCGGGGTCTTCGTCCCAGTATGCTTGGTTGGGATCGTCGGGGGTGTCAGAGGAGTCAGAGTGCGAGGTACGCAGAGGTTCTCGGGGATTCCAACGCGGATCGGTGGTTCAAGTGTTTCTGTGAGAAGCTATGGTGGGCGGCGTACGTGATAGTACCCAAACGAGGAGTCAGCTTAGTTCTTTTGTTACGCGTGGCCGTGGATGTGGTCGCGCGTGTTACGCGTGGCCCTTGGGTATGGTCGCGCGTAGACCTACGAGGCCTAGGGTCATGAGATAGTGATGACGGTTGAGGATATCCGTCCAAGGAAGTGGCCGTGGGGCTGCCGGTCGAGGTCTACCAGGCGACAGGCGAGGTAGTCGAAGGTATCCTATGCCACACTGGCGATAGGGTCAAGGGTTCGAGGTAAGACACACTCAGACACAAAATGCGTTGATGTGTGAAGCATTCACTCAAGTGTAGAACGAAGACACAAAGGTAGATTTCTAGAGCTAACTAGGCACAAGCCGTAGGTAGAACTAGGTTAAGGGAAAGACAGGAAGCGCCCTGTTGAAGGGTTTAAATAGTGAGGCGAAAGTGTGACGGTTACGCGTCATGTAGTTTAAGGGCCGGCGCGGTAAACGGCATGAGAAGAACAGAAGCCAATAGCAAAACCGCACAAGGGGACGAGACATAAGGGCCGGCGCATACGGCGTGAGAAGGGCAGAAGGTAATCGAGTACCTGCGCAGTGAGGGATCAGCACGCTTACAAGAAGTATGGAATGTCGTGGAATGACATGGAATATGGAAGGTTTAAGCGTGAGAAAGGAAAGTGAGTGTCAGTCCGTGATGTGAAGTAAGGAAAAAGAGTAGACCCTGCAGCGAATCGTAACACACCCCCTGCTAAACCCCCTCGTCATGTCATGGTCGAAACCGTGCCCGATCATACCCTCTCCACATTCCTCGACTTACCGGATGGAAATCTTTTCGTCAGATGAGCACTCTATGCCAACTCTTGTCAACGGGTCCTCAAAACAGGATCCAGATATCACCAGACACACCTGAAGCTTGTTGCCAAGCTTACCACCGCCACTGAACTCGCAGCTGCCGCCGAGAAAGCTAAGCCGAAAATCATACTCCCAGAGGCCTATAAAGACTTCGCCCCTGTCTTCACCAAAGAATCTGCCGACTCCCTTCCCCCTTCTCGACCCTACGACCATGAGATCAACGTCAAAGACTCGTTCACCCCAAAGATCGGCAAGCTCTATCCACTTACCCCTGATGAAAAGAAAGCTACCGAAGAATTCCTTAACGAAAATCTCGCCGCTGGCAAGATTCGCCCTTCGAATTCCCCTCAAGCATCACCCTTCTTCTTCGTCAAGAAGAAAGACGGCAAGCTCCGCCCATGTCAAGACTACCGATATCTCAACGAACATACTATCCGCGATGCCTACCCTCTTCCTCTAATCTCCGATCTCCTAGACAAACTCAAAGGAGCTCGCGTGTTTACCAAGTTCGACGTACGATGGGGGTATAATAATGTACGTATTAAAGATGGGCACCAATGGAAAGGTGCCTTCCTTACCCATAAAGGACTCTTCGAACCGATGGTAATGTTCTTCAGCATGACTAACTCCCCTGCAACGTTCCAACGATTCATGAATGACTCCTTCTGCGACTTGATCACCGAAGGATGGTTAGTAATCTATATGGACGACCTTCTCATCTTTTCCCCAGACGATGCCATCCATACGGAACGCACTCGCCGTGTCCTCCAACGGATGACAGAACTCGACCTCCACCTCAAACTGGAGAAATGCCAATTCGCTGTTCCCGAAGTTGAATACCTCGGAATGATCGTTAAGGAGGGACAGCTCGCTATGGACCCTGTTAAGCTCGACGGAATCGCCAAATGGCCAACGCCACAGAAAGTCAAGGACATCCAGTCCTTCTTGGGTTTCGCTAATTTCTACAGACGGTTTATTCCAGGGTATTCTAACATCGCCCGCCTGCTTATCGATCTCACCAAGAAAACTATGCCATGGACTTGGAAACCGGCTCAGCAGACTGCCTTTGAACAACTCAAGGAGTTGTTCCTTCGTAAGCCCGTCCTCTTCATGCCCGATATCTCTCGACCCTTTGCTATGGCCACCGACGCATCCAAGTATGCGTCGGGAGGAATTTTGTTACAAACCGACGCAAACGGGGATTGGCACCCCTGTTCCTACTTATCCCAGTCTTTCTCCTCCTCAGAATGCAACTACAACATCCACGACCGGGAGCTCTTGGCCGTCATCCGCGGTTTCAAAGCCTGGAGGCAATACCTCCATGGCTCTCCCTTTCCCGTCAAAGTTTTCTCTGATCACAAGAATCTCACGTACTTCCGCCGCCCCCAAGATCTCAACCGTCACCAAGCCCGCTGGCTTCTCGACCTCGCCGATTATGATTATTCAATCACCCACGTCCCCGGTACTCAACTCGCTGGCCCCGACGCTCTCTCTCGCCGCCCCGATCTCCTTCCCCGCGCCGACTCCGATAACGTCGGAGTCACTCTCCTCCCTGATGCCCTCTTCGTCCACATCATCGACTCCGCTCTCTCCAATCACATCGCCTCGGCCTCCTCCTCTGACGACCTCGTCCTCCACAAACTCCAGGAACTCAATGGCTCCCTTCCCCCACCCCTTCGCTCTCACCTCGCGGATTGGCAATACTCCGATGGAGTCCTCCAGTACCAGGGACATGTCTACGTCCCTCCCGACCGTGACCTTCGCCGTGCTGTCGTCCAGCGCTTCCATGACCATGACTCCGCCGGTCACCCCGGTTACCTTAAAACTCACCAACTCGTTGCCTCTGAATTCTGGTGGCCGGGTCTCGCTTCCTTTGTTCGCTCTTACGTTGAGGGCTGTGCCGAGTGCCAGCGCAACAAGGCGAATACTCATCCTTCGTCTCCTCCCCTTGTTCCTATCCTGTTCTCGTGCTCTCGCCCATTCCAGCAGCTCTCCTGTGATCTCATCACCGACCTCCCACTGTCCGGGGGGTTCAACGCATTATTGGTCGTGGTGGACCACAGCCTTACTAAGGGGGTAATTCTTTGCCCCACGAAGAAGACAATCACCGCCGAAGGCGTAGCAGCGCTCTTTTTCCACAAAGTCTATCTCCGCTTTGGCCTTTACGAAAAAGTCATCTCTGATCGTGGTCCACAATTCGCCTCCGCCTTCGCCAAAGAACTTGGCCGCCTCCTCAACTACGATCTTTCCCTTTCCACAGCATATCACCCACAGACCGACGGAGAAACCGAACGAGTCAACCAAGAAGTCGAGACATATCTTTGCATCTACTGCAGAGACCACCCTTCTACTTGGTCCGAACACATCTCCCACGCCGAATTTACCCATAATCACTGCCCTCATTCCATCACCGGCAGATCCCCGTTTTATCTCATGATGGGATATGAACCCCGTGCCCTTCCCTCAGTAATCGCCGAAACCAACATCCCCGCCGTCGAAACTCGCCTCAAAGAGCTGACCGCTCTACGAGAAGAAGCCCTCGCAGCCCATGAACTTGCACGACAAGTCATGGCGTCCTGGTCTCAGTTGAAATTCGTACCCTTCCAGAAAGGACAACGAGTTTGGCTGGAGGCCCGCAACCTTAAAAGATCCATCCAAGATCCGAAGTTCGCCGCAAAACGCAAAGGCCCCTTCGTCATCTCCGATGTTTTATCTCCCGTCTCCTATCACCTCCGACTCCCACGAACGTGGAAAATCCACAACACGTTCCACGCTTCTCTGTTATCGCCCTATCGCGAAAACGACATACACGGACCGAACTTCCCTACACCGCCTCCGGATCTTGTTGAAGGACAAGAAGAATATGAAATAGAATGAATCATACGGCATCGAGGTATGCCGTCGGCCCGTCAATACCTGATCCGATGGAAAGGGTACTCCACCGAAGAAGAATCCTGGGAACCTGAGCGGAACCTGAAACATTCGTCGGAGCTACTGGAAGATTATAAAAGACGACACCCCCGTGCCTTCTCTCTCTCAACCGCTCGCTCACCATGCCGCAAGTAATCCCTTTCCACCTTCTACTCATGGCCATCGAGTTTACCAATGTCGACACCCCTGCCGCCGCACCATCCACCAACCCCAGCACCACCCGTCTTCCCTCTACCAACCCTGAGAGGGTCTCTCCTACTCACCCCGCCACCCCACAGCCTGTCAACTTCGCCACTCTTGTTGGCGATGTTCCCCAATCCCACGTCTCCCCCATCTCTGGCAGGATCCAATCCTCGCCGGCGTTTACACCTCCGCCCGATCGGGAACCTTCTCCCGGACCACCCTCATTCCTAGGCATGCACCGCCCCCAGCTTGTCTGTGCACCTAGCTCGGACTCCCTCGTCGCCCATTCAGGATGGGACTCCCAGGTCCCACTAGATGTTTCCAACCACCGCCACACCGGCAGGATCCGGGAAGAACGGTTCACCAATGAGCATTACGTTCGCTTCCATTCTCTCATGTCTGATGACCGCCTTCGGGTCCCCATTAGTGTTTATTCTTCTGATGGTTCGCCCATCTTTACTTGGTTTGAATCCGCGATGCAGTTGAACAACATCGCCGCCTTTGTCTCTGGTTCTGGCCCGGTCTTTCCTCACACTACGCTTGGCAGGACCATGCAGGACTTTATCTATCACGCACGCTACCAGTCATACTCTCATGCCTTCCAAATGGGCTACGACTCTTTCCTCCCCGACGTCGATAACCACTTCCGAGACCTAGCCGCAGCTGGTCGAGGACTTGGGAACAAAGTTCTGAGGGATGGGTCACCTATCCATAGGCAAACCCTCAACGACTGGTGGACTGGTCGAAACGGCAGAGACTGCATCTATCCGGGCCATCCTTGTTTCAATCAACGGTGCTTCCAGTGCCACTGTCTCGGCCATACTCAATTATCCTGCAGACAATACATCTGTACTGGATGCCAACGACAAGCACCCGGTGGAGACGGCCGTGTGCTCTGACTGGCGTGACGCGTATCCTGACTTCTCGATGGATGAGGCAGCTTCTGCTATCAACATGCGTACATGGCCCAAAGGGGCCGTGCTGACTAAGCAATGCGCTGCTCCTGGCCCAGCTCCTGACCTCGCCTCTCTGGGCTCCCCTACTCCATGTGCCCCCCCAAAAAATGGCGACGTCCCCGTCGCCGGCTGCACTCGCCTCCACAACTCTACCTCGTCTACCTCGTCTATCCCCGTTGTTAGTACCTTCTATCCTGTTGCTTCTTCTTTTTCCTTGTCTGTCTGGTCCTCTCCTTCGTCCGCTGTGAACCACTCCTCCTCGTCCCTGGTACCCTCTCCTGTGTCCTGCTCAACTTCACCTGGTCTGTCCGTCTCCCTCGTTTCTTCCTTTGTTCCCTCTGTTTCGGTTGGGCTTTGTGATGGGTTCTCTGCTTCCGCGTCTTCTTCTGGTGGTTCGCGGGTTCGTTGTGCTTCGGCTAGTGCTGTGCCTTCTCTTGGTGTGAAGGGCCGTAGACAGCGTGCGTGGAATTCACCTGTTAGCTGCATTCCGCTGAGCGTTTCTAGGCGGTATGAGTTTAGTAGTCGTTCTATGATGCGGTGTGGTTCCGACCACTTTGGAAGTAGCTTGCGCTCGGTTCGGAGCGTGGTGTCAAGGTCACTGCGGTATACTTGAACTAGTTGTCCCGGTGTGAAGATGACCTCACCTGGTTTTCGTTGCAGGACACGCTTGTCGAATGTTGCCTTTCGTCTTGCAGCGTGGCGTATTGCGGCTTCATAGCCATCTAGGCGTTGTTGTGCTACGTACGCCATGTGTACTGCTGCGTCTAGCGGTGTGGGTGTTTGTGTGCTATCCTGTGGGTCTGTACGTTTTGTGTCCACGACTAGGCCTAGTAGGAGTTCTTTTGGCGAGAATTTTAAGGCTGGTAGTATTCTGTTGTTTAGTGCTCATACTGCGTCGTCTAGGTGGTCTGGCCACGAGCGTGGTAGCTTATCCCATGCGATGTTCTCGTACTCATCCTCTCCCAGGGCTGGTGCGCACGGGCGTTTGAGTACGTGTAGCAACAATTTATTTGTGCCTTTGACGAGGCCGTTAATCCACGGCAAGTAGGCTGCGACAACGTGGTGTTTGCAGGACCATTTGTCGCAGAAGGTTTTCACTGCGACGTTGTTAAAGTGTGAGCCTCCGTCCGTCATGAACGTTTCTGGTGCCGTGAAATGGTGGAAGATGTTCTTTAGGCTGTCGATAGTGGTTTTGGCAGTGCCTGCCGATTTGAAGCGTGTTACCCAAACGTGTTGTGAAAACGTGTCCAGAAAGAGTCCTAGGGTGTGGTAGCCTCCTTTTCCTGTGGGCATGGATAGGTAGTCGCCTACTAGGAGTTCAAATGGGTGTCGTCGTGTGATGGGGCTGAGTAAGGCATGGAGGTGTGGTGTTCCAAAGTTTTTGCATCGTGCGCAGTCTCGTATGGCTGCCATGACTGTGGCGTCTATTTTGGGGCTGAAGACGCGGTCTGTTAGCGCAATTTTGAGCGCGTCTCGTCCCCAATGGCCCTCTTCTGCGTGGATTCTGTCTGCCAGTATACGTGCTTCTGTTCTTGGTATGCATTCGACTCTGCTTTTTGGTCTTATGTTGGTGTTACACGTGGCCCTTGGTATGGTCGCGCGTAGACCTACGAGGCCTAGGGTCAAAGAGGTTCGATGAGACGGTTGAAAATATCCGTCAAGGTAACGGCCGTGGGGTTGCCGGTCTTTGGTCTACCAAGCGTTGAGCGGGGTAGTCGAAGGTAACCTATGCCACACTGGCGATAGGATCGAAGGTTCGAGGTATGACACACGTAGACACGAAGGTTACCGAAGTGTGAAGCGTTCACTCAAGTGTAGAACGAAGACACAAAGGTAGATTGCTAGAGCTAACTAGGCGCAAGCCGTAGGTAGAACTAGGTTAAGGAAAAAGACGTAAAGTGCCTTGTTGAAAGGTTTATATAGTGAGGAGAATGTTGTGACGGTAACGCGTCACATAACTAAGGGCCGGCGTGGTAAACGGCGTTGAGAAGAGTGGAAACCAATAGCGAAACCACGCGTAGGAAAGAGTGATAAGGGCCGGCGCATACGGCGTGAGAAGAGCAGAAGAAGAACGAGTACCTGCGCAGTGAGGGGTAAACACGCTTACGAGATATATGGAATGTCGTAGAACGACATGGAATATAATGAGTTAAGCGTGAGAGAAAGGAAAGAGTGTCAGTCCGTAATGTTAAGTAAAGAAAAAGAGTAGACCCTGCCAGCGAATCGTAACAGTTGGTGCCTCCATGTAGGCACCATAGCTTGTCTTCATCGATGATATATTGTGACGCTCGATGGCGTGCTCTTGCGCGGGTGCGTATGTTTGCGTCTGTGTCTAGGTTTAATAATGTGTCAATGACCTCGAGGAACATGGGTTCGTCGGCAAACCGTGCACGTAGTTTTTGGTGTGTCGGCCGGATTTCTTCTACTAGGTAGACGTTGTAGACATCGTTGATGACTCCTAGTGCTTCTTCTGGTTCTGGGTTGACTGTCCAGTCGCTTCCGTCTCCCATTTCACGTGGTAGGCCTTCCCATTTGCGGCTGAGGCCATCTGCAACTGTGTTGAGCTTGCCTGCTACGTGACGGACTGCGACTAGGTTGTGGACCATGATACCGTCTCTCCATCGTGCGTGTGTTTTGAAGACCGTGTCGTTGAAAATGATGTTGTGGACTGCGCGGCAGTCTGTTTCGACTTCTATTGGGAATCCCCATGTGACGTCCATAAATTTGTCTAGACCGAATTTCAGTGCAGCTAGTTCTAGAACGAAAGGTTGATACCGTTGTTCTGTGTCTGATGTTCGTTTTGATGCGAAGCCGATCGGTGTCATTCTTTCGACCCATTTGCCATTCGGCGTTTGTATTCGTGTCTGTTGTGTGAGGTATGCCCCGAAGCCCTCCTGGCATCCGTCTGTTGTTATGACGAATGGTGTGCCATCGTATCTCGGCGCATGGAGTGTTGGTTGTTCTGTGAGCGCGACCTTGAGTTTGATGAATGCCTGTGTGTGTTCATCAGTCCAATGGTTTGTTAGCGGGAAAGCGCGCATCGCTCTTCGGTAAGGGGTTTTGGACAGTGGTTGGGGTATTTCTACCTGTCCTATGAGGTCGCGTAATGGTTTCTCTTTCTTCGAGTAGTCTTTGATGAGGTCTCTGAAGTGGCCTGTGAGGCCGAGGAAGGATGCTAGATTTAGAGCGTCAGTGGGTTGCTTCCAGTGGATGATGGCTGTGAGCTTAGCGAGGTCCGGTTGTACACCGTTCGGGCCCACCGTTGCTCCCGCGAATACTGTTTCCGTCATGAAGAGGCGGCTCTTCGATGGCGATAATGATAGTTGGTGGTTTCTACATGCATTGAATATGCGTGTGAGCCGTTCTACCATGCTGTTGAAGGTGTCGTCCACACAGCCGCCATCGTCTACAAAGAGTTCCAGTGTGTTGTCTGCCATTAGCAGGTGTAGACATTCTGCTAGTACGACTGTGAACGTTGATGGTGCTCCGGTAAGGCCCATGGCCATTCTTCGGTACCAGAAGTATCCCATGCCCTCTACATAGAACGCTAGGTAGGGGCACCACTCTTTGGGTACTTCGATTGCGTAGAATCCTGCAGCGAAGTCAAATATGGAAATGAAACGATGACCACTTAACCTTTGTTGTTTCGCTCGGATGTCGCCATGTTGTACTGGTGCGATTTTTGTGACTTTGTTGAGGTCTCCAAAGTTTTGCATGGTTCGCCATTTGAATGAGCCCTTTGGGTGCTCATTCGTGGGTTTTGACATGGTGTCCGTAGGCATTGTTTTCTGTTCGAAGTGGTGGGGCAGGCCTGCTGCTGCACATTGTTCATTGAGGGCTTGTCGTAGCTCTTCCAGTGTCATGCCTCCAACTGCATCGTGGGTCTTTTGTGTGAGCACTGTGGGGGCGACGTGTTTGATGTGTTCAATTGGCGCTCGTTCGATCATGCCTGCTTGTAGCATTTGCGCTGTCCACTTGTGTAGCCGTTCTTTTTGTGGTGGGCTGAGTGGTCGTTGCGTGAATTTCATGTTGAGTGTTGCATCCCTTGGTACATTGAGGTTATGTTTCGCCCCCGGGAGTGGTATGACTTCCGATAGCGAGCATGCAAAGATGTCTGCGTATTCCGATACTAGTTGTTCCACTCTGTGTCTTTTCTCTGGTGATAGGGTGTTTCCGAAGGTGATGATGTTGAGTATGTGTTCTACGCATGCCAGGTTGAAGGGGTTGATGAGCCTTGTGAAGATCTCCAGGTCTATTGTTGATGCGGTTGATGTTGCTAGAAGTGGTGGATCAGTGTGGGTTACTGTTGGCATTATCTACATTTGGACTCCCCCTGGGGGGGGTGTTGTGCCCCCCATTGTTGTTTCTCTAATGGTTTGTTTGTTGCTGGTCGGTGGGCTGGGTTCCTTTGCATTGGTGTTTGCCACTTGTGCTATGTGGGCATGTGCATTGGAGGTTGCTTGCCTCGCCGTCGCTTTCTCTCTCCTTTGGTCCTGTTTTCACTGTTTGATGTCGAGGGTTGTGTTTTCGCCCATTATGAGTGCATGCTGTTCGTCATGTATTTGGTTGTTGAGTGTGGTTTATGAGGATGCGTTGCGAATGGAGATTGTGTCTTGTGCATAGTCGTGGATCACCTGGAATGTTGTGAGTAAGGGTTTTCCGAATAAGAATGCCCATCCCCCTTTTGAGTTGAACACCTCAAATGTTCCCCATGCCTGGACACCATTGATGTCGATGCTCCCTTCCCATCGTGCTTCTGATTGAAGCGTTGCTCCGTTGGCCATTCGTAGTCATTGTGTCATTGGCTGTGTGTTGTGTAGTTGGTGTTTTATCGTGTTGAAGACTGATGAGCACATGGCATTCACCATTGCTCTGTCGTCGAATAGTGCGCAGATTCATGTTCATTCGCCTTTCGGCCCCAGTAAGCTAATTGTATGTACAAATGGTGCAGTTGCTCCGTTTTGGCTAACGGAGTCGAGGCTCGCCGAGTAGATGTCTAGAGTTGATTTTGCATGTAGGTATGTACATTCGTTATTCACAACATGTCGGGTGGATATAGCATGAAGTGTTGAGTCGTCCTTGTGGGTCTTTTTGGCTGTCGTCCCACCCTTTATGGCGTCAGCCCCATTTCATTTCCTTCTACCTCTATGAAGTTGATCTGAGGTGCTGCGTCTCTGTTGATTGCGCCCAGTTCTTTCTGACAGAATGAGCGCCATATTGTTTCTCTGTGGTCCAGGTGGTCGACATCGTTCTGATCTGTGGGGCAGTCCCGTACTCTATGCCCATGCGTCCCACAGTTGAAGCATTTGCCCGAGCAGACCTGTGCTCTGCCTGGGCGTAGAGGGAATGGTGTGAGCTCCGTGATGCATGTGTTTGCACCGTGTGTGGTTTCCCATTGCGTGACCTGCGTTTGGTATGCGGTTCTTCCTGCGTCCATGTTTGGATGTTGTGGTAGTTTGGAGAGGTTGTCGTGTAGGGTGGTTTTTTGGGTGTCTGATAGGCTGATGTTGCTGTGTGTCGATACCTGTGTTTGGCATGGTCTGGCGATATACCACGGTGTCTCTGTTTGTGCTGGTGGTGGCTCTCATCGTGGTTGCATCACTGCGAGTCATTGTAGTTGCGTTGTGATGGTGTTTACGTGGTCTGTCTGTCTAGTGCTTTCGGCACATTTTAGCTGCTGTTGTAGCTCAGCACGGATGGCTGCTAGCTCCTGGCTCTGCTCTGCTTTCTCCTTTTGTCCATCTTTCAACTTCTGTATGTCAATGCTGGTCACCGCCGTCATGAAGTCATGCCATGTCTTGTACGATGTGTCTAGTTGCTTCTTGAGTACGCTCGGTAGTGCGTCGTGGACCATCCAGATGAGCGAGTTGCCTTTTGCTATGTCCACTTTCCTTGTGAGGCATAGTACTTCGTCTGCCCATGCTACGTGACTCCAGCTGTCTACACCCCCATGTGAGACTGTTGTTGCAATCTCTGCGTCCGTTATCTTTAGCTTGAGTAGCTCTTCTTGATATTCCGCTGCGGTTTTTACTGCCCTTGCGAGCGGTGGCCATTGGTCATTGAACTCTGTCTCTAGGCCGCTCCACGTAGTTATCTTCGATTTGTCTAGCTTTTTGAACCACATCTCTGCCTCTGACGCGCCTGCTAGGTAGTACGGGAAGCATTGTATTTTTTGTCCGTCCATTGTCATGCCCGCCTGTATCATGGTGTGGTTGAAGCTATTGAGGAATTCCTGGGGGTTTTCTCCCTTTCGATACTTGCCCGAGAACGCTTTGACTTGATCTGTCATGATGGTGCGACGTGGTGGGGCTGTTGTCTGGGATGTCGTTGTCTATGGTTTCGACACTGTGGTGGGCATTACGGTGGGTACTGTGGCTGCTGATGGTGCTGTTGATGGCCACGATGGTGTTGTTGACAGCCACATGTGTGCTGGGCGCAATCCGAAGTCTATGGGGCTGTTGGCACGTGTGGGACTGGTGGGGCTGGTGGGTGGTAGTGCTTTAGTTGAAGTGTTATCTGGTGACGACGTGTTGGTCGAGTGGTCTTGGTCGTTGTCTGGTGCAAGGATACGTTGTTCCGCCTCTGGGGTGTCTAGCGGTGATGACTCGGCTGTCGAGTTGGCTGGGGATTCTGTGACTGGTGCTCTGCTGAAGCATCCATAGTTGTCACACCTCGGTGCACTTCTGTTCTGGAAGGGCCGCAGTTTGCCTGAGGTAGTGCATACGATGATGGTGTTTGTGTACTTAGCTCAGGAGGCATTTTCCAACTGGAACGTGTGTTCCAGCTGGCATGTGCAAATCCACGGAGTGCTTGCCAAGCTCTCCGGATTTGTGTTGTTCTGTTCATGTGTTCGGGTCGCATTCTCGTCACCACGATGGAGATGGCCAGGTGCTCTGACTGGTGTGACGCGTATCCCAACTCTCAATGGATCAGACGAAAGCTGCTATCAACATGCGCACATGGCCCAAAGGGGCCATGCTGACTAAGCAATGCGCTGCTCCTGGCCCAGCTCCTGACCTTGCCTCTCTGGGCTCCCCTACTCCAACGCAGGACCAGCCATGGGGATGCTGGGTCAAGGGTACCATCAAAGGTTTTGATGGGTCGAAGGGTAGCTGCTGCCTAGCTTGACAAGCGGATCAAAGGTTCGAGGGTAAAGATACATGAAGGCGGGCAAGCCATAGTGTGAAGTGCTCACTTAATGGTAGAGCGAAGACACAAGGAGTTTAAAGGCGATAGATTGCTAGTACTAACTAGGCGACAAGCCGTAGGTAGAACTAAGCTAAGGAGAAGAGACGAGAGACCCAGTTGAAGGGTTTATATAGGAAAACAAAGGTGTGACAGTTACGTGTCACAATGGTTAAGGGCTGGCATGGGAAGTGGTGTTAGAACTAGGAAACCAATGGCAGAACCACGCATGAGAAAGAAATGTTAAGGGCCAGCACATATGGCGTGAGAAGATCAGAAGAAGAGAGGTACCTGCGCGGTGGAGGGTAAGCACGCTTATGAGATGTATGGAATGTCATAGAACAACATGGAAGGAATGAGGTTTAAGCGTGAGAAACGAAAAGTATTGTTCCGAAAGAGAAAGAAAGGAAAAAGTGTTCATCCTGCGAGTGAATCATAACAGTCAAACCCTTGACCCTATGCTCCATTTAGACATGGATCATTAGATATGACCACAACATGTACATACAGTAGAATAGTATATAAACCCCAGAGACCTTGGCTGGCATCCCTAGACTTGATTTCTTCACCAATTGACTAAAGTCCCCTCCTCCCTTTATTCTCACAACACTGGATGATAGTCCCTTGACTTGATCCTCATCTGAAGCATCTTTTGGTTGTTTCAGTGAGTATGTAACTGGATAAGACAAACTGGTTTGAGCTTAAACAGAATCTATAGAATACTATGAAGTACTCTACAAAAGGGTTGAAGCTCAAACTGTCTTAGTTCACCCCACCCCTATAGAGCTATAAAGCTATGGTAGTCACTAAGGAAAAGAAACTACTACTCTAATGTATGATAGAAGTAGATTAGGTAATCTACTAAATATGGAATTAAATTCCAACAGACAGAGCTTAATACTCATTAGAGCCTGATTGCATCTCAGACAGCTGTAATGATCTCAACAAGACCCTTTATTCACCCTTTCCATCTGGCTAAATAAACACATCAACCTGCCTCCCTGCCTCCAAGATTTCAACAGCCCCTTTGACCTCCCTAGTCATAAAATCATTGCACAACATCCTCACCAAGACATACCCCATTGTCATTCTGACCTTGAGTTGCCCCATGGTGTCCCTCTTGTTAGCTTTATACTATCCACGTGTCATGAATCAACTTGTTGCCTAGTTCAATACCATATCATACAGCCATAGTAGTTAAATTTCATGCAACCATAGTAAATTTGGCACAGCCACATAGCCAATTTTGCACATTCCATAGTTTCATGCAGTCATAGTCAATTTCACACAACCATAGTTGATTTCATGCAACTGAATTTTTTGGGTTTACCATTCCATATTATGTAAGATAGTCCAGACCTTGCTAGAACATTCCTATGACATCACACATGACATCATACCTTGTGTACATGTGTGTATCACCATATGCATAGCCACAATAGACAGGTATATAAGTCCATCCTGTTCGTAGCTTGATCATTAGCATTCACTTCGAGTGTGATCTTTTTGAGGATTCCTGACACCACTGATTCCTGACCATCGTCTACCTGGTATGTCTTCAGATTCACCATAGTGTTGCCGACGGTCATTTGACCCACCCGCGAATAGTGTCACGACTCGTCGTGAACTGTCGCATTTCTCCGAGTCACCGTGGGTCATTGACCGATCGCTTCCGATTGCACATCACTCACCTTCCAGCACTTCTCAAGCCCTCGTTATGAAATTAACCGACCACTGCGCGCTGATTCTCGACGTGTACGGCACCCTCATAGATTGGGAATCTGCCATCCACCATGCTTTTGTATCCCTCTTTCCAAACTTGACGCGGGAGGAGATATTGGTCAGGTACGCGGGGGCAGAGGGAAACTTGCAGATGCAGTTCCCGAACACACACTACGCGAGACTTCTCGAACTGGCTTACCGCCAATTAACCACCCCATCCGGAGCGACCGCTGCGGGTGTTACCGAGGGTGAATTTAAGGGGGAGCACCCCACATCCACATCCGTGTCCGCATCTGCTGCATCCAACGTGTCGGTGACATCCCCGCCCGACGATGCCCAACGTTTTGGGGAATCAATTCCTTCCTGGGTGCCTTTTTCCGACACCCTCGACGCCCTTCACAGACTCAAGAAACACTTTGCCCTTGTTGTGTTGTCCAATGTCGACAATGCGAGCTTTTCCGGGACACACGCCAAGCTCTGCACGCCGGCCTACCCAGGATCCGCTTACCCCACCGTCACCCCAGACTCGCCCTTTTCGCTGATCCTAACCGCACAGCAGGTGGGAGTGTACAAACCCAACCCTGCCATGCTCGCAAACGCACTGCGGCAACTCTCCACGGACCCAGACCCGTCTCTCCCATTGATCCCATCCCCTAGCACCGGCGCCGGCAACCTTACGCGGCCCTCTGTGGATGCGTCCCGCGTCCTCGTAGTCGCCAATTCTCTTCGACATGACATCATCCCTGCCACGCAACACGGGCTCCGCAGCGTCTGGATTAGTAGGGATGGAGTAATTGGGAACGAACGCAATGTCGCAGTGGATCCGAGTCGCATGCAGTACCCAGATCCCGAGGGTGAGAGTGCCACAGGAGGTGGCGAACATCCATATACATGGCGCTACGAGACGATGGGCAGCCTGGCAGATGCCGTAGAGCGAGAACTCCGAGCCGAGGCGCAATCCAAGTCCCAGCTGCAGTGAACCACAGTGCCGGTGGGTGTCATGCGAAGTCACCAAATGTGATGGGAAGCCAATCCATGAAATTTGGAATAAGTCTTGTTACGGTACTATTATCAACGGAGAAAATGTACGTACGTACCCGCATGCAAGTTTGTTCAAGTTGCTCCTAGTCAGGGCCGGCATTAGTACTGCCTCCGTGGTGCACTGGCGGCGTACACTCGGTGCCACGACGGTATCGTTCAAGTCGTGTGACACAACTTGCGACGCCGTTTACCCGATCGTGAAGCTTTCAAGAAACTCATGGGCAGAAACTGTGGCGTGCGTATGCTTTGCTTCAAGTCGAGCTCGCGCTGTTATTTACTCGTAGTTGCTATTTTACTGCCCTTGCGGTCCAGGCGGCATAAAGTAGTAGCTGTACTACTAATACCACACAATAGTTATCGAGTCGTGTGATGGGTATCCCTGACCATGTACGAGGCGCATCGCCACCGCTGTCATGAGCAGACTTCTTGAACCCGCATCGCAAACCGAGGATCACTCAGCATTCGATTTAATGACTAGATCGCCGATATCATCACCGCAATGATAATACATATGGCGACCCCGGTGGACGACTGCCTTATCTCGCCCACCGCCAGAGGGATAGGGTGCAAAAAATTCAAACGAATAACTAGCTACACCACATTCAACAAGTTAGTCCTCCGAGTCGAGGACATTACCAGAGTGACTCAAATGTTATTTTGCTAGACTACCTTGTACCAAAGTGCCAAGTACCCATTGTTATTAATTTTTCTTAAACTTGCTTAGTGAGGTCGGATGATTTCGCATCGATATATATATATATCATGAATTCCATGATGTCCACCTTAGGTGTTACGGTATCTCGGAGTTCTACGTTTTCAGCTTACCAGGCTACTATACGGAGAGTGAGACTCCGAGCTTTGATCCCCTCCAAACAGAAGTCAAGAGCAATCACATCATGACACATGACGCATGATGGACACGACCACCAGTTTCGGTTCTAAAACAAGCTAGAGATAAGCGTAATAGATGCACATACAAGCAGCAGACATCAATGCCCACCTTTGCATCGCCCGCCACTGTAACAAGCCAGAGCATTTATCAGTGGAATTTCCTAACCAAGCATTCGTATAAGGCACTGGCATCTCCTGCAGATATGGTTGACATCCCATCTCCAGACCGCCGGACATCATAAAAAGGGCGACATCGCCAGGGAAGAGACATCAGTAATTCGGCACATTTACTGTGGCGCCTGTAGTGCCTGTGGACAGGCATCCACACCGTTGTACTTACAAGACTGGCTTCGGGTACAATTCACTATACATACTCACCATAATGATTGGTCCTCTGGTGGCGGCTAAACCTGCTTCGCGAACCGCGTCTACTACCTCAATCCAGAACTGATCAGCCTTCCCCTTACAAAGATTCGGATGTCTTGCCCACTGCCCCCCGTTCCTCGAACAACTTGGCCCGATACGCCTCGAGCTCGATATCTGCGGGGGCCACTGCACGATCAAGTCCGAGTCTTCGTCCGGCCTGTTAATCACATGAAAGTGAACGTGGTCGACAGTTTGATAAGCGACTCGACCGTTGTTCTGTACACGCACAAGGTGAATACCCGCGCGAGTGCCCCGTAAATGGACTGACCTGTACAATATTGTAATTGTCGAGGTGTTAGGCAAGGGCGACGCATTTAGCGAGGGCCAGTATGTCGGCGAGGTGGTCGTCTGGGAGCTCGTGCATCTTGACAGCGTGGTCTGGTGCATGTCATGTGTGAATTGCCCAAGGGATAAAGTGTGAGGTACATACTTTTGGGAATGACGAGCGCGTGACCGTCCGTGAGTGGTGGGAGCGCAAGGAATGCATATCTATCCTGAATGTGAGGTGAGGATGACTGTGTGTGGTGTGGTGGCACGTGCGACAACTCCGTCTCATCGAGCTTGAAGCTAGGTGCTTCACCTACAAAGGATGACATCAGGAACACGAGAAACACCGAGTTGGAAAGCCCTCACCTTTGACGATCATGCAAAATGCGCAGGTGGAGAGATGTCTGCGGTAATGTGGTCATCGGAGGAGTACATGTGCCACGGGGTGCTTACTTTGGTGTACTGGTGGACATGGTCGTGTGACTTGAGGCCTTTGAATGCGACAAGATGCTTTATACTTGGACAGAGCAGTGTCGCCAGCTCAGCATGTCGGTGAGTGAAAACGGAACCAGAATTCCCAACGACGTGGTGATGCGGCTGTCCATGTCGGTGTGCTATCTTGATCCACGAATGCAAGGCAGAATAGTGAAAGGCGGAAATGGCAGCGTGAGGCTCCCAGCCCGGACGGGCTGTGGTTGGCGCTCCAACGAATTGTGTGCTGTGAGCGCTGTCGAACAGCTCCAGGAGGGAAAAATTTGACAGTCTGCCAGACCTGTGACTTGCTGTAAGTTCTAGAACAATTCGTGAACATTGCTTACCACGATCCATGCGCTCATCTCATTTTTGTGCACGCTGTTCAACAAGGCACACCACTGCGCACGCGTGGCTACGGGCAACGACTTCCTCGATCAAGTGATCGAGGCACAAAGGGCGGCGCGAGTTCGGAAGATCAGTATGTAGCTGCGTCGAACGCGGTCGGGGAAGAAGGCGTCGCTCAAATGAGTGACACGTCCGCTCAACGACGTTCAAGCCGGGTACTTACGAGTATCGGTATCCTAATACCGTCTTCTCGACCATGGACTGCTCTTTCGTGTTGTTAGGAGTGAACATATCACTCGGCAAGTCCTGGAAGAGGTGAGATTTGGCTTCCTTCGTCAGCTCCGGTTTCTTGGTACTCAAGTCGTGGTCATTGGTTAGTTGTGGTGATGACTGTGGCTGGGACCGGGGCTGTTGGCCGGGAAGCAGTTGGAGAGATGGTATATGGATTTGGGACAGTAGAAAATATTAGTATTGCCATTGATGATCATTAACACGATTTAGTGCTGTATCACCCACGCACCAGGATCATGCGATGTCGTTCTCGAGCACGCCCATGGCATCATCTCATCGCTATGAAGCGGCTGGACCACTTTTGTGCGTTATCCAATCGAATCCGAGCCTTGGATTTGTGCTCGGGCTGCGTGGCGAAGCATTTACACACCAGGACGGCCCACAGAAAATTGGCTGAGTTGGTATGCACGCGTTTGGGGAATAAAAGTCCGGACTCTCGCTCCCAATCCACCTGCGCGTTTGCATTTGACACAGATCTGGAGTGCCGGAACGGTGGGAACCTCGCAATCGTCCCACTCTGACGCTGAATCCTCCGGCAACTGTACTTGGTGGGCCTGAACACTCGGTGGTGGTAGTGGTGGGAAATTGGCCCGAATGTCGTAAATGATACATGGACGACCGATACAAAAACATGACAACATTGGCATTTGGGTATCCTAATCTTGATATCAGCTATGGATCATGCTAGTGTGACTCCAATGAACTACCCACCAACGGATGCGTATCCATTCGGATCCCAAATCCCATCGAAGTCCATAACTGTCTCATCTGAATCTGACATCGTCTCCATCTGGTCTCCACCCTGAAGCCCTCTCGCCATTTGCTCGCGCTGCATGCCGTCGGCAATGGTAAAAGCGACCAAATCATTGGCGTAGCCTGGGTGATGAAACGGGACATCGTCAACATCTCTGTGCTTCCGCCACCATTACAAGGAACATGCCCTTCTGCGTTTCTGCAGCGTCAATATTGGCTTGACACAACATGATGTGGCGCGCGTAGGATACTGCCCCTGAATGTTGCCTTTGCAACAAACACCTTCACGACCACAGAATTCGAGAAAAGTGATAATCTCCGGATGAGAATTCGTTTACTCTGTTTGCCAGAGAGGGCCGAGTCAGTCCAATTGTTGTAAAAGGGACTTACTTTGACGTCTTGGAGGCCCAGATCCGAGCATGAAGTATCCTCCATAGACAAGGGATACGGCTGGTATCTCTTTCGCATCTTCGCCTGTTTCTCTGATGTGCGCTGACGATGCTGTTGTTGGGGCATTCTGGCAAGGAAGAATGAACAACCCGAGATCGTCACATGGATCGGCGGGTGCATGGGACGAACTGAGTTTAAAAAACGTTGTGTTGCACGCGACCCCCTCAACGTGGCCAAGAAGCGCACAAGACATTGGAGTAGGGGAGCCCGACGAGGCTAGGTCAGGAGCTAGGCAGGAGCAGGGTCAGGAGCAGTGTTCGCTTAGTCAGCATGGCCCAAAGCGGCCATCCTTGCGTGTCCATAGTCGTCGCAACCACATTGTGCAGGCAGGAGCCAGCATTGCCAGAGCAGCCAGAGCGCCCGGCCGTCTCCAGCATAGTGTGCCAAAATATTCTCCAATCACCGTTTTGCAGCGTATCTATCCTCCTCGTTTTAACCAACTACTCATATTGTTGCCACTCGTGGAACCAACAGCCATATCTTGGATACCAGGTTCATAGCGACCGCATCAGCTGGTCATTAGCCTGAAATTCGAGACGGAACGCCGCCGAGGAAATCGGCGGGGTCTTCATCGTCATTGTACTTGCCAGATAAAAAAAAGTGAGTGAGATGAACTGCATATCATAGCGTGACTCACAATAGTCCTTGTATACAATACCTCTACGCCCTTCTTTGCACACTTCGTCCGCATCGTCTCATGCTCGTGCCTGTGTAGCGATCCCGAGTCGTATGAGACGACACGCAATTTAGGCAACACATCGATGGCGCCAAGAAGAAAACTCGGCTCAGGCGAGTACACATTTTTACAAAAGGGAGCGCAGAGACGGAGATGCTCGATCGAAGGTGGGAGATACGGTGTGAGGCTGTTCCCGTCATGTCTCGGGAGTGAGAAGATGACGAGTTCTTCGAGGTGCGTTCATTGGCGCACGAGTTCCATCGCTTCGAGGGAGAAAAGTTCAAGGGCGAAGCCAATGCGAAGTGAACGAAGATGGGGTGCATGGACGCCTAGGATTTGCCACATGGCGACATGAAACCTGTTGGTCGTGTACAAACGCAGTTCCAGAATGCGGAGGGACGACGCTGAAGAACCAAGGAGCCAGGAGAGAGGTGCCAACGAGTCAGAGATGTGACTGAGTGACAATTCGTACGATGAGACGCGTATAAGGGCAGGCTGTATGATCTTATTTCGCTTTGGCGTTAGGTAGACTTGACCATCCGTCTTCAAGAACCGGATGTGGGGCCATATACCGAGTAACTGAAATAACGCCCGCGAACTTTCGTCAGAGTTGTCAAAGTAGAGTGCTCGGATGCCCTGTCCTGATTCTTCGAGTTGGGCAAGAGTACACTGGTCGAATTCGTAAAAGTGGAGCGTGAATAATGTGAGTTCGTATAGTCCAGGGCAGACTTGCAGTACGTGCACCAAGTCTTCCTGCCAGTCTGGCGTTGGAAATCGGTGGTCGTCAGCGGCTAGGGTGATGCTGCGGACGACGTGACCCATGAACTTGTCACGGACGAGAGCACAAAAGGATTGAAATATGTGCCGTCTCTCGACATCGTGATCCAAGTGAACCTTGCGTACGAGCAGTACTTGGGCGGGTACTGTCCACGACCTGCATACGAGCGAGCAGTCGGTGAGGAAGACGTAATCGGGGTCTCCAAAACGTGTGTAATAGCCATGCTCGAAAATTTGCAATACGAGTTCGGGGGGAATCTGCCATACTTGATTGATCTGATCTCCTTTCTGGTTGATGGATATTTTTGACACTCCGTTAGCTCCGCTCTAAATATCTTGGCCGTTATCTACTTCCACCGAGTCCTCGCGGCGTCCACTCATAGCTTCGTAAGGGCTGGTACTACTCTTTTATTTCGACGACGGCTCAAGTCTACACTTGAAAGTGTTGCTGACAAGGAGCCGAATATGTGCAATGTGGATCTACGGTGCACCGATCGATGTGTACACATGCGTCTCCGACGATAGGATCGGGTTTCGGATCACGCAGATGATCGATTGATCCTCGAATCGATCGCAGGCGTCCTTCGAGTCCCCAGCTGATGGTTAGTGACATCACGCTCACGATTACGACCTCGACGTACACCTTGACCACGACGCCACGTCAACAATGCAGGACATTGACACCACGACGCGCTCACCTCCACACGTGCAACACCACAGCGAAAACGTGACATTGCGACGTCCCAAGACGACTCAGACGACACGACACAGATAATGGCGGCGAAGGTAAGTTTTGCCTCCTTGATCGGGGCTACCACGATGCATACCTCATGGGAAAGAAACAGATTTGAAAACACTTGAACCGGCCGCTCTAGCACTCCCTCTTCGAATAGGACTACCCCAACCTCAGGGTCATCCGGGAGTGTGGAATAAAAGGAATAGGATTTCACTATCATAAAACAGAACGGTATGAGGGCTCAGCGGGGATGTTCGGGCCACCTTGTTGACTGCTGCCACGATCCGATTCTGCACTAACTTTTTTTGGGGTACAGTTACACGCAATGTGTCACCTGAACTCTATCACGCTGTTCGTGATCGTCACGGTGTCTTTGATGACGGTATTTCGTATTGATCAAGAAGTCTGAACAGCCCCGATGATCAGCGGCGTACTTCTGCTTCTATCCATTGTCATTTTAGAGAACTGAATAAATACGTCCAGCAGTCTCTAATTGTCAAGTTCATATCCAACATCTTTTTGGCAATCCAAACTGGTGTGTAGTATGCCGTATTTCTGCATGTGCCTACTGATAGCAGGTATCCAATACCCATTTTCAAGAGGAAAACCAATAGGGATGTACCAAATCAGGAATAAGGTACTTAATGTCGTGATGGAGACAATGCGGGGCATTCAAGTTGACATCACAACGCGCTCACTTCAAGCCACGTCCCCCACACCCCCCAGTTCCTTACACAAAAGGTAATGACGCAAGGTACCGGTGTCACGAGGGTGTCGTCGTTTTGTCCCTGCCATGCCACATCCTTTGGATTTGCAATACAACGCCGGCGACGCAATGTTGTGACGATTCGAGGCAACACAGATTGTAACGCAACGACACAATGCATGTGGGGAAACAAGAAGACAACTGTGATCAGGACGAAAGAACAATGAGATGAGATTCTCGTGTCGTGATCGCAGTTGTTGAAGGTGAGGGAAAACATGTTTGGCTGCAATGTCAAGATTTTTTAGAATACAGGGTACGTGTAGACTGCCAGTGTCTGTAAACTGAAATTGACCACCAGCTGCAAAAGTCGCCGAGGCAGATTCTTGAAGGGGCATTTACACGAAGAAATCCTATTCACCACACTAGGTCGCAACCATACCTCCGAATCATACACCGCTTTCGACGACATTGGACCAGTACTGCGACCTAGCCCATGCTACAATGATATTCGTGCACTCGTGAAACTTGTTTCATTTCTCAGGCTCGACAGGCTCC
>JBBPTX010000419.1:0-26222 GCA_038094595.1 Pulveroboletus aff. annulatus
CAGCTACATCAAGACATATTTAATCAAACATGTCTCTTAACAGAGACAGAAATACAGAAGTTGCGTAAAGAGCACAAAGTGTGTGAAGAAGCAGACAGGCTTCTTTACCAAGAAGGAAACCGGTTATACATTCTGGCCAAAAACGGAGATAACGAAGATCTACGAATCAAGACCCTTAAATTATGTCATGACTCGCCTATGGCAAGTCATCCCGGAAATGAAAAGACTATTGAATTGGTCTTACGTCATTATTGGTGGCCTGGCGTCACAACTCAGATCAAAGATTATGTATCTCGCTGCGATCGATGCACATGAATGAAACCCTCCAACCGGCATAGTTCTGGTTTATTACAGCCTCTGGAAGTCCCTAGTGGACCCTGGCAGGACATATCTGTTGATTTTGTCACTGATCTGCCAGAAAGTAACGGATCAGACAGCATCTTAGTAGCTGTAGATCGCTTCTCGAAGGAAGTGGTGCTTATTCCTTGTCACAAGACGACATCCACCATCGAGACAGCAAGTCTCTACCTTCATCATATCTTCAAGCACCATGGAATTCCTCTATCTATTGTGTCCGATCGAGGACCACAGTTCGCTTCTCAGGTCATGGCAGAGCTATGCAAGAAGCTTGATATAAAGCAATGCTTATCTACTGCACATCACCCACAGACAGACGGTCAAACAGAAAGAATGATCAGGGATGTGCAGCAGTACTTAAGAATATTCTGTGCAGAGCACCAAGGTGAATGGGCACAATGTGTTACGCATGGACATGGGTATGGTCGTGCATAGACCTACTAACGCCTAGTAGGATCGATAGAGTCTGTCGTTTGTGTATATGACGACGTGAGGCCAGCCGTGGGGATGCTAGGTCGAAGTACTGTCAAGGGTTTTGACGGGTCTGAGGATTACCATTGTCTAGCTTGATGAACGGGTTGAAGGTTCAAAGGGTAGAGACACACGAAGGTGGACAAGCTGTAGTGTGAAGCGCTCACTTAATGGTAGAGCGAAGACGCAAGGAGTAAGGGTGATATATTGCTAGTACTAACTAGGCGACAAACTGTAGGTAGAACTAAGCTGAGGAGAGCGTAAAGAGGCCCTGTTGAAGGGTTTATATAGTAAAGTAAAAGGCGTGACAGTTACGTGTCTCAGTGGTTAAGGGCCGGCGTAGGAAGCGGCATTAGAATGGAGAGGCCAATGGCAAAACTACGCATGAGAAGAGACGTTAAGGGCCGGTGCATACAGCATGAGAAGATCAGAAGAAAAGGGGTACCTGCACAGTGAAGGATAAGCACGCTTACGAGATGAATGGAATGTCGTAGAACAACATGGAAGGAGTGAGGTTAAGTGTGAGAAATGGAAAGTATTATTCCGATAGAGTAAGGGAAGAAAAAGTGTTCGTCCTGCGAGCAAATCGTAACATTACCCCCTTAGTAACCCGAAGCTATGGCGAGGATTCCTTACAAGTCCCTAAATGCGGGTCCCAGGGAGCCGGTGATGTTGGCATAGCCGACATCATCTAGTTCGTCTCCATCCTCATAGGGAGAGGAAGCGCGCGGGGAGGATGGCGCAGGATGGTAAGACTGTTGAGAGGAGGAGGAAGACTGACAAGAAGTATGACGGGGTGTGGCTTGACAGACAATTTGTCCGTTGTGGAACGCGGCTTGGGGGCGGCAAGGTGTAGACATGGACGCGGAGGAGGACTGAGCACGAGGAGAGGAAAGATGGGAAGCGAGAGGGCGATTTGCTCCCGGGCAGCGGGCGAGAGAATGACTGGGGGCACGACGACAACATCCAGTACAGATATGTTGCTGACAGGATAACTGGGTGTGCCCCAGGCAGTGGCATTGGAAGCACCGCTAATTGAAGCGAGGATGACTGGGATACATGCGATCTCTGCTGTTTCGTCCAGTCCACCAGTCATTGAGTGTTTGCCTATGAATAGGCAATCCATCCTGTAAGACTTCATTGCCAAGTCCTCGACCAGTGGCGGCAAGATCTCGGAAATGGTTATCGACATTGAGGAGAAAGAAATCGTAACCCATTTGAAAGGCGTGCGAATATAACTGGTAACGCGCATGATAGATGAAGTCCTGCATGGTCCTGCCAAGCATAGTGTGAGGAAAGACCGGGCCTGAGCCAGAAACGAAGGCGGCGACATGGTTCAATTGCATCGCGGTTTTGAACCAGGTGAAGATGGGCGAGCCATCGGTGGAGTATACACTAATAGGGACCCAAAGGCGATCATCTGACATAAGAGAATGAAAGCAGACATAATGCTCATCGGTGAACCGTTCCTCCCAAAGTCGGTTGGTGTGGCGATGAGCGGAAACATCTAATGGGACCTGGGAATCCCATCCTGAATGAGCGACTAAAGAGTCTGAGCTAGGTGCGCGGACAAGCTGGGGGTGGTGGATGCCTAGGAACGAGGGGGGTCCTGGAGAAGGTTCCCGATTGGGCGGAGGTGTAAATGATGGCGAGGTCTGGATCCTGCCAGAGATGGGGGAGACATGGGATCGGGGAACATCACCAACAAGAGTGGCGAAGTTGACAGGTTGTGGGGTGGCGGGGTGAATAGGAGAGACCCTCTCGGGGTCGGCAGAGGAAAGACAGACTGCGCTGGGGTTGGTGGAGGGTGTGACTGCAGGGGTGTCGACATTGATGAACTCAATGGCCATGAGTAGAAGATGGAGAGGGTTTATCTGGGGCATGGTGGGCGAGCGGGTAAGAGAGAGAAAGCGCGGGGGTGATGTCTTTTATAATCGTCGAGTAACTCCGACAAGTGTTTCAGGTTCCGCTTGGGTTCCCATGATTCTTCTTTGGCGGAGTATCCTTTCCATCGGATCAGGTACTGACGGGTCAACGGCATTCCTCTATGCCATATGATTCGTTCTATTTCATATTCTTCTTGTCCTTCGACAAGATCCAGGGGCGGTGTGGGGAAGTTCAGACCGTGTACGTCATTTTCACGATAGGGCGATAAGAGCGAAGCGTGGAACGTGCTGTGGATTTTCCATGTTCGTGGAAGTCAGAGGCAATAGGAGACAGGGGATATGATGTCAGAGATAATGAAGGGACCTTCGCGTTTTGCGGCGAACTTCAGATCTTCGACGGACCTTTTAAGGTTCCTGGCCTCCAGCCAAACTCGTTGCCCTTTTTTGAAAGGCATGAACTGAGACTTAGACCTGGATGCCATGACTTGTTGTGCGAGTTCATGGGATGCGAGAGCTTTGTCTCGTAGGGCGCTCAGCTCTTTGAGACGGGTTTCGATGGCGGGGATGTTGGTTTCAGCAATTATCAAAGGAAGGGCACTGAAGCGACTACTCTCTACGATTTTGGTAGTGAGGGAGCTGAACTGGATAATCTATCTATTAAGGAGCGAGACAAATGATCTGATCAGTCAAAGGTGACGGATAAGATGATATGGGGAGCATAATGAGGAATCTCTCTAAGTTGCTCTGGATATTCGGGTGAATAGGAAGAGGCGAGCTTGCTGTGACATTACGTTCACAAGTGGAGCTGGATCCGACTTGGGCAAGAGTAGGAATGATGACAAGTTGAACAACTTAGGGAAGTATCCTCAAGTGTTCTATGTATTTATACAGTATGGTACAGTAGGAGATACAATGTTCTAAGTCAGCTGGGTAGAGGGTATGGTAAAGGGTATGATATAACTGTGGAGCAGGGCAGTGTACATGCTGGCTAATGTGTGGCAAATATGAAAGGAATGGAAGTGTGATAGTGAAGGTATAGGTCTAGAGCAAGGGGATTAAAGTAATGCGTATGAGGTGAGGCATCTAGACCAGTGATGTCATGATGACATCATATCTTATCTAATCAGATAGAAAGGTAAGGGATTAAAGAGAGGAGTGATCTTAGATAAGATCATGGTGAGAGATAAGATAGGAAAAAGTTAGTATCGCAAAATCAATTCATAACAGGCACGGGGTTCATATCCCATCATGAGGTAAAATGGGGACTTTCCGGTGACAGAATGAGGGTGGTGATTGTGCATGAATTCAGCGTGGGAGATGTGATCAGACCAAGTGGAAGGGTGGTCCCCGCAATAGATGCGGAGATAGGTTTCAATTTCTTGGTTGACTCATTCTGTTTCTCCATCAGTCTGGGGGTGATACACAGTGGAAAGGGAGAGATCGTAGTTGAGAAGTCGGCCAAGTTCTTTGGCGAAGGTGGAGGCAAACTGTGGGCCGCAATCTGAGATGATTTTCTCATAGAGGCCAAAGCGGAGATACACTTTGTGGAAAAAGAGCGCTGCTATGCCTTCGGCGGTGATAGTTTTCTTGGTAGGGCAAAGAATTACCCCCTTAGTAAGGCCGTGGTCCACCACGACCAACAACGAGTTGAATCCCCCAGAGAGTGGGAGATCGGTGATTAGATCACAAGAGATCTGTTGGAAGGGGCGAGAGCAGGAGGAAGGAATAGGGACGAGGGGGGGAACGGTAGGGTGCGTGTTGGTCTTGTTGCGCTGGCACACGGCGCAGCCATCAACATAAGAGCGAACGAACGTGGCGAGACTAGGCCACCAGAATTCGGAAGCAACAAGTTGGCGGGTTTTCAGATAGCCGGGGTGGCCAGCAGAGTCATGGTCATGAGAGCGCTGGATGACAGCGTGGTGAAGGTCACAGTCGAGAGGGACATAGACGCATCCCTGATATTGGAGGACACCATTTGAGTATTGCCAGTTGGCAAGGCGAGAGCGGAAGGCCGGAGGAAGAGAACCATCGATCTCCTGGAGTTTGTGGAGGACGAGGTCATCGGAGGCAGAGGCGGAAGCGATGTGGTTGGAAAGTATGGAGTCAATGAGGCGGACGAAGAGGGTGTCCGGGAGAAGGATGACTCCCGCGTTGTCAGAGTCGGCGCGAGGGAGGAGGTCAGGGCAGTGAGAAAGGGCGTCGGGGCCAGCGAGTTGAGTGCCGGGGACATGGGTGATAGAATAGTTGTAGTTGGCGCGAGGGAGGAGGTCAGGGCAGTGAGAAAGGGCGTCGGGGCCAGCGAGTTGAGTGCTGGGGACATGGGTGATAGAATAGTTGTAGTCGGCGAGGTCAAGGAGCCAGCAGGCTTGACAACGGTTGAGATCTTGGGGGCGGCGGAAGTACATTAAGTTCTTGTGATCAGAGAAAACCTTGATGGGGAAGGGAGAGCCATGGAGGTATTGTCTCCAGGCTTTGAAACCACGAATAACGGCCAAGAGCTCCCAGTCGTGGATATCATAGTTGCACTCTGAGGAGGAAAAGGATTGTGATAAGTAAGAACAGGGATGCCAATCCCTATTTGCATCGGTTTGTAACAAGATGCCCCCTGACACGTATTTTGAGGTGTTGGTGGCCATGGCAAAAGGGTGAGAGATATCGGGCATAAAAAGGACAGGCTTATGGAGGAACAACTCCTTGAGTTGTTCGAAAGCGGTTTGTTGCGCGGGGTTCCAAATCCAAGGCATAGTCTTCTTGGTGAGGTCGATGAGCGGGTGGGCGATGTTAGAGTAACCCGGGATAAAACGTCTGTAGAAATTAGCAAAGCCAAGGAAAGAACGGACGTCTTTGACTTTTCGTGGTGTGGGCCACTTGGCGATTCCGTCAAGTTTGATGGGGTCCACAGCGAGCTGTCCTTCTTTAACGATCATCCCGAGGTATTCAACCTCGGGGACGGCAAATTGACACTTCTCTAGTTTGAGATGGAGGTTGAGTTCCGTCATCTGTTGAAGGACATGGTGAGTGCGTTCAGTGTGGGTGGCATCATCTGGGGAGAAGATGAGGAGATCATCCATATAGATAACCAACCATCCTTCGGCAATCATATTGCGGAAGGAGTCGTTCATGAATTGTTGGAAGGTCATGGGTGAATTAGTCATTCCGAAGAACATGACCATAGGTTTGAAAAGGCCTTTGTGAGTAAGGAAGGCACCTTTCCATTGGTGTCTGTCTTTTATACATATGTTGTTATATCCCCATCATATGTCGAACTTGGTGAAAACATGGGCTCCTTTGAGTTTGTCGAGGAGGTCGGAGATCAAGGGTAATGGGTAGGCATCATGGATGGTATGTTCATTGAGATATTGGTAGTCTTGGCAGGGGTGAAGTTTTCCATCTTTCTTTTTGACAAAGAAGAATGGCGATGCTTGAGGGGAATTAGAAGGGCGAAATTTGCTGGTGGCAAGGTTTTCGTCAAGGAAGTCTTCAGTGGCCTTCTTTTCGTCTGGAGTAAGCGGGTAGAGTTTGCCGATCTTTGGGGTGAATGATTCTTTGACATTGATCTCGTGGTCATAAGGTCTAGACGGAGGAAGGGAGTCGGCTGATTCTTTGGCAAAAACAGGGGCGAAGTCTTTATAAACATCTGGGAGTGTGACTTTCGGTTTGGCCTTCTTGGCAGCTGCCGCGAGTTCGGTGGCGGTAGTGAGCTTGGCGACAAGCTTCGGGTGTGTCTGATGATATCTGGATCCTGACTTGAGGACCCGTTGGCAGGAGTTGTTGTAGAGCGCACGACGAACGTAGAGGTTTCCATCGGGTAAGTCTAAGAAAGTGGAAAGGGCATGGTCGGGGACAGTTTTGACCATGACATGGCTAGGTGGTCTCGGAGGGGGTGGTCGTGGTTGGGCATTGTCGTGTCGCTTGAGATTGGCAACATGGATATGATAGAGAGAGGCGGACTTGTCTACTTCTTCAGGGATGTTGATTGTCTGTGAGGACCAGTTGATGGAAGGGTTCGTGAGTTTTAGCCAGGGCATTCTGAGAATTACGTTCTCGGACCCGCAATGCATAACATGGAACTGTATGTTTTGTGTGATTCCATCGATGTTGGTAAAAAGAGAGGTGGTGTAACGGATGGCCCCTTTAGCGTTGGGGGTTTGATTGACGTTGTTAATGGGGATAGGCATGGGGAGTTTGTTGAGGGGGAGTCGGTGTTTCTTGGCAAAGTCCCAATCAAGGCAGTTGATGTCTGCACTGCTGTCAATGAGGGCGCAGGTGTCGATGGTTTTCATAGTGTGCAAGGGATCAATGAGTTGTAGAGGAATACGCATTGATTTCTTGGAGGTGGATACAAGTACAGGTGCACACATAATAGGAGGAACTACTGACGTCAAGGCAGTGTTCCGTTTCAAAAATCCTGGGAGGTGAAGGCGACACAAGATGTTACGCTTGGCCCAGGTAGGGTTGAGCGTAGCCCTGCAATATCCACCTAGGCGGGGTTCAAGGGTTCAACCGTCGAGGATGTCAATGGCGGTGGTGCAACCTAAGGCTGCGCGAGGGGGAAGGTATGCGAGGGAGAAGTGTCCCAAGCGTCGAGGTTCACTCAAGAGTTGAATGAGACTCGTGGAGGTGTGGGCAAAGGGGTAGTGATGACGTGTATTCACGAGGGACACTACAAGTAGGCGGAAGTCTACAGGGAGGTCAAAGCTAAGGAGAGAAAGGCATAAGGCCAGATCGACTGGTATATATAGTGGAGAGTGATGGTGTGACTGTAACGTCACAGGGTCAAGGGTATGAGTTAAGGGCCGGCATGGGAAGCGGCAATAGAATGTGAAAGAACAAGGGAGAATGTGATAGAACCCACGCGTGAGAGGGAAACACAAAGTGCCAGTGCATGCGGCAATAGAAGATGAAGCACGTGTGCGATAAGGCAACACGAGGGAGATAAGTGCACAAAGACATGTAAGTGTGATGACGTACGTGGACGGGGACCTCAGAGAGCCGAGGGGCAAGGGTAAAGGGTTGGCGCAGGCAACCGGGGAAGAGTGGAAGTGTGAGCATGCATGCGGGAAGATACGAGGAAGAGAGAAGGAAAAGAAAAGACGTGCCTGGCACAATGAATTGTAACATGAGATACCTTTGGTTCTTCGTCGTCATCTTCATCGTCTATCTCTTGTAGCCGAGGGATTTCTTCCTCATCGTTGACTTCCTCTTCTTCAACCTTTCTAACGACCTTCTTCGGCCTCGGGGTGTTTGAAGTGAATGTGGGGCATGCGGTAGCCCGGTGTCCTTTCTGACGGCAGTGGAAACATCTGCCTTCTTTGCGACATTGTTCTCGTTCAGTGGGGGTGAGTCATTGGATGTGGACTGCATCAACGTCCATGGCATTGGGGTCTTTGGTGGGAGCAGGGGTGGCGTACTGATGGTACGTGTGGCGGGTAGGGGTCTTGTGGTGAGCAGCAATTTCTCGCACGCGCTCCATGTGGGTTTGGAAGGTGACTGCCTTCTTTAACCAAGTGTCTACAGTGGTAGGGACAGTTTCCATGGCTAGGATGTGGTGCATGAGGGTGTCAGGGATGGCAGCGGAGTAATATCCAATAAGGACATTGTCGTCGGTGATGCCAGCGATGGCACAGTGGTTTTGGAACTGAGCGTTGTATTCAGTTAACGAGGGGGAGTATCCACCATTCTTGGTGGTGGTCATGCGGGTGGTGGTAAGCCAGGCAATTGCATTGCCTGTGGTGTCGTAGTGTTTAAATGCCAAGATGAAGGCATCACGGAAGTCGGACCAAGAGCCCATTGAAATTGAGCCATCGGCTGCGATTTTCGAGGATCGGAAGGTGTTGGCCCACGTGAGCGCAGGGCCTTTAGTCATATATGAGAGCGCGAAGGCAATGTGTTACGATTCGCTCGCAGGACGAACACTTTTTCCTTACTTTCTCTTTTGGACTAATACTTCTCGTTTCTCACACTTAACCTCGCTCCTTCCATGTCGTTCTATGACATTCCATACCTCTCGTAAGCATGCCTATTCCTCCATCACGCAGGTACTCCTTTCCTTCTGATCTTCGCACGCCGCATGCGCCGGCCCTTAACATTTCTTTCTCACGCGTAGTTTTGCTATTGGTCTTCTATTTCTAATGCCGCTTCCCATGCCGGCCCTTAAAATGTTGTGACATGTAACTGTCACGCCTCTACTTTAGTATATAAACCCTTCAACAGGGTCTCTCCCTTTTTCTCCTTAGCTTAGTTCTACCTACGGCTTGTCGCCTAGTTAGTACTAGCAATCTATCTCCCTTACTCCTTGAGTCTTCGCTCTACCATTAAGTGAGTGCTTCACACTATGGCTCGCCCGCCTTCGTGTGTCTACCTCTGGAACTCTAAAAGATCCGTTTGTCAAGCTAGGCAACGGTTACCTCTCGACCCGTCAACACCCTTGACGGTACCTACGACCCAGCATCCCCATGGCTGGCTTCACATTGTTGTTGACACGAACGACTGTCCCCTTGACCCTACTAGGCATTAGTAGGTCTACGCGCGACTACATCCACGGCCACGCGTAACAAAAGAACTAAGCTACCTCCTCGTTCAGATACTATCACGTACGCCGCCCACCATAGCTTCTCACAGAAACACTCGAACCACTGATCTGCATTGGAATCCTCGAGAACCTCCGCGCACCTCACACTCAGACTCCTCTGACACACCTGACGATCTCAACCAAACATACTGGGACAAAGACCCTGACGAGCCTTTATTAGACTCAGATGAAGAACTCGCCACTCGCAACCTCTCCCATAGCTTTTCTGCTTCCATGCAGATACCTCGTCCAGACTCCCCCATCCCCAACACCCAGACGCCAGACCAGCCACATCTTTCCCCCAATCCCTTGCCCACAATCGCCTACCATGACCACCAAACCCCTTGAACTCCACATCGGCACTCCAGAAAAGTACGATGGAGATTACAAGACGGCTAAACAATGGTTTGACTCCGTATCATTCTACCTTAATGTCAATGCTGAGGTATACACCACCGACCCGAAGCACATCGCCTTTGTGCTTTCATATATGACTCAAGGTCCCACACTTACGTGGGCAAACACCTTCTGATCCTCGAAGATCGCTGCCGATGGCACAATTTTGATGGGCTCTTGGTCCAATTTCCGTGACGCCTTCATTTTGGCGTTTAAGCACTATGACACCACCGGCAACGCGATTGCCTGGCTCACCACCACTTGCATGACCACCATTAAAAACAGCGGATACTCTCCCTCGCTCACTGAGTATAACACTCAGTTCCAGAACCATTGTGCCATTGCTGGCGTTACCGATAACAACGTCCTCATCGGCTACTACTCCGCTGCAATCCCCGAAGCCCTCATGCGCCATATCCTAGCTATGGAAACAGTCCCCACCACCATAGATGCATGGCTGAAGAAAGCGGTCACCTTCCAGACCCACATGGAGCGTGCTCGAGAGATCGCCGCTCGCCACAAGACCCCTACCTGCCACATATACCACCAATACACCGCTCCCACCCCCACCAGGGACCCCAATGCCATGGACGTTGATGCCATCCGACTCGAACGACTCACACCCGCCGAATGAGAACAATGTCGAAAGGAAGGCAGGTGTTTCCGTTGTCGCCAGAAAGGACATCGGGCTACCAATTGCCCCACGTTTACTTCAAACTCTCTGAGGCAGAAGAAAGTCGTCTGGAAGGTTTTAGAAGTAGAAGTCAAGGATGAAGAAGAAGTCCCTCGACTACAAGAGATAGACGATGAAGATGACGATGAAGAACTAAAGGTGTCTCGTGTCGCCTTTACCCCCCAGGATTTTTGAAACGGAACGCTGCCTCGACGTCAGTAGTTCCCCCTAGTATGTGTGTGCCTGTACTTGTATCCACATCCAAGAAATCAATGTGTATTCCACTCCAACTCATTGATCCTTCGCACACTATGAAAACCGTCGACACCCGCGCCCTCATCGACAGCGGAGCAGATATCAATTGCCTAGATTGGAACTTCGCCCAAAAACACAAACTCCCTCTTGATAAACTCCCAATGCCCATCCCTGTTAACAACGTCGATCAAACCCCTAACACTAAGGGGGCCATCCGCTACACTGCTTCCCTCTTCACCAACATCGACGGAATTGCCCAACATGTACGTTTCCATGTCATGCACTGCGGGTCCGAGAACGTGATTCTCAGGACGCCCTGGCTACAAATTACGAACCCCTCTATCGACTGGTCATCACGGACGATCAACATCTCAGAAAAGGTGGACGAATCTGCCTCCCTTTATCATATTCACGTCGCCAACCTTAAGCGACACAATAACGCTCAAACCCGAACTCCTCCCTTGAAACCACCTCGACACGTCCTGGTCGAGACTATTCCCGACCATACTCTCTCCACGTTCCTAGATATGCCAGATGGGAACCTCTATGTTCACCGAGCACTCCACGCCAACTCTTGTCAACGCGTCCTCAAATTGGGATCCCATTACCACCAAACACATCCAAAGCTTGTTGCTAAACTCACCACCGCCACGGAACTCACGGCTGCCGCCGAGAAGGCCAAGCCAAAAGTTACGCTCCCCGATGCATATAAAGACTTCGCTCCAGTCTTTGCCAAAGAGTCTGCCGACTCCCTTCCCCCCTCCAGACCCTACGACCACGAGATCAACGTCAAAGACTCGTTCACCCCAAACATTGGCAAGCTCTACCCACTCACACCAGATGAAAAGAAGGCCACCAAGGACTTCCTCAACGAAAACCTCGCCGCTGGCAAGATCCGCCCCTCGAACTCCCCTCAAGCATCGCCATTCTTCTTCATCAAGAAGAAGGACGGTAAACTCCGCCCCTGTCAAGACTATCGATATCTCAACGAACATACCGTTCGAGACGCCTATCCGCTACCTCTGATCTCCGACCTCCTAGACAAACTCAAAGGCGCTCGCGTCTTTACCAAGTTCAACATACGTTGGGGGTATAATAACGTACGTATCAAAGACGGACACCAATGGAAGGGTGCCTTCCTAACTAACAAGGGTCTCTTCGAACCCATGGTAATGTTCTTTGGCATGACTAACTCCCCAGCAACTTTCCAACGCTTCATGAACGACTCCTTCCGCGATATGATTGTGGAAGGATGGTTAGTTATCTATATGGACGATCTCCTCATCTTCTCCCCAGATGACGCCACCCACACCGAACATACTTGCCGTGTCCTTCAACGGATGATGGAACTCGACCTCCATCTCAAGTTGGACAAATGCCAATTCGCCGTTCCCGAAGTTGAATATCTCGGGATGATTGTCAAAGAAGGACAACTCGCTATGGACCCTATTAAACTCGACGGGATCGCTAAGTGGCCAATGCCACAAAAAGTCAAAGACGTCCGTTCCTTCTTAGGATTCACTAATTTCTACAGATGTTTCATCCCTGGATATTCCAACGTCGCCTGTCCCCTCATTGACCTCACTAAGAAAACCATGCCCTGGATTTGGAATCCTGCACAACAGACGGCTTTCGAACAACTCAAGGAGTTGTTCCTTCGTAAGCCTGTTCTTTTTATGCCTGATATCTCTTGACCTTTTGCCATGGCTACCGACGCTTCCAAATACGCGTCGGGCAGTATTTTACTGCAAACCGACGCAAACAGGGATTGGCACCCCTGCTCTTACTTATCCCAATCTTTCTCCTCCTCAGAGCGCAACTATGACATCCATGACAGGGAGCTCTTGGCTGTTATCCGCGGTTTCAAAGCCTGGAGGCAATACCTCCGTGGCTCTCCCTTCCCCATCACAGTCTTCTCCGACCACAAGAACCTGACTTACTTCCGTCGCCCCCAAGAGCTCAACCATCGTCAAGCCTGCTGGCTCCTTGACCTTGCCGACTACGACTATTCTATCACTCATGTACCCGGTACCCTGTTTCTTTTCTAACATTTTAATTGTTTCATAAACTTTGTATTGAGCTTCCTGCTCCTCTTTTTCTAATAGCCTGAGATAGATACTTTTATCTCTGAGCTCCTAACATTCTTTTCCGCAACTCCTCAATTTGATTTCCCCAGTCTTCCAATTGATATCTGGGTTATGTTTCTTTAACCAAGAGTAGCCGATCACCATCTGGTTCTTTCCTAGACTAGTGACTTCTGCTTCGACTATCTCTCGATGTCCTTTGTAGTCTAATAGAAGGGAAGCGACATGCATGATCTTGCCCGCTTCATTCTGTGTTCCATCTACATTATAGACAGTAAGGGGTTGTGCGAGTTGCCTGAGTGGGAGTGCATGTTGCATTGCAAATATGTTATCTACAAAGATGCAGTTTGCACCCGAATCCAAGAGTGCTGATACTGAAATAAAACTTTGATCAATGTTTTTAGGTTTTACCTTTATCTTCATTTTTAGTTCATTATCAATTTTTAATGATCTACAAAAGATTCCTTCATCTGGGATTTGATTGGCAGGTGAGATCGAAGAATTAGCTTTCTTTGAAGAGGAATTAAGCAGCGGTGTGACGCCCCGGCCAAGCCTCTGAGAGGACTCCTCTGTCGGCAAAGAAGTAGAAATAATAGTGGAAGGCACTGCTTCCGCATCATAAACATGTAGACTGGAGAAACGATTGTCCGTTGGAAAGTGTACCTGCTTATGCTTACCTTTTCCCAGATCAGACCCAGTTCCTGAATCTAGGCTCTGCCTTTTGCTGATTTCTTATTTTCGGCATCTTCGACATCCCTGAAGAACGCCCTTGCTTCTTCGAATGACATGCCCCTTATTGCTGCTGTGGGGTCACGCCCTTTTCCTTTTTCGGCTTGTGTGCCAGGAGTGTAAATGTGTTCAGTGCTTTTAACGTCATCCGAAGACGTTGCCCTTACCTGCCTGCATTGGCAGTCTTTCTTATGACCATTAGACCATCCACAGAGGTCACATTTGATAGATGGTTTTTTGCACTGTTTGGCGAAGTGTCCAGTTTCACGGCAGTTATAGCAAGACTTTGCTCCTTTCTGAGCTGCTGATATATCCATTGTGTTCGGGTCTTTACTTGGCTTGGGCCTGAATCTGAATTGCGTTCGTCCCCTTATTAAGTCCAGGCTTTCGAGACGATGTCCTACGTCTCTAAGCGTTTGCATGGTTTCGTTGACAGTTGCCTTTCTTAAGTTATTCTTTCAGACGTAGTCCATGATGTATCTTTTTATGTTTTGTTCTAGAAGGTATACTCCATGTGGGTCTCCTAATTTGGCCTTCTCGTATTCGGCATACCACTTGATAAGGAAGTCGTCGATTGGTTGAGTGTTTCCTTGTTTCATTTCATTTATCTTTTTCGTGGCTCTATCTTTGACGTTACTTCCCCTGAAGAGATCTCTTAATTCTGTTTCGAGATCTCCCCAACTGTATCCTTGGTTCATGTAGAGTTTTTGCAATCTTAGTTGAGCGAAGGGTCCTGCCCTTGGCCCTTTTAGTCTTGACAGGACAGCTAATATCGCGTCTCCACTTTGTGACGCGATAGCGTGTTGGTTGATCTGTATCCATGCTTGTATCTTTGCCCACCATTCATCAAATTTGGCAAATGATCCATCAAAGTCTCCTGGATCTGCGAAAACTTCTACTTTTCTTGATGATGCACCTTCTCTTGGTGCGACTGCTGGTGCTGGCTGGACTGGGGGTGGTGCTGGTGGTGCTTGGGGGGCAAGGTTCTGTATCATTGCTTCAATTCGTGCTAATGCGTTATTCAATCTTGTTATCTCATTTGTGAGATGTTCGTATCTCTGGCCTTGTGTTTGAGCAAATTGCCCGATGGCTTGAAGGTTATCTCCATTTTGATCTGCGAAGATAGTAAGGAGATCTTGTGCTGTGGTAGGAATGAAAGACATTGTGATTGGAGAGGGGTAAGGTGACTAGTATTTGTATGACTTTCTTTGTTGTACTCTCAACTGTACTCGACTATAACAGTTGTTTCTTCTGATTGTTTGTGGATACTCGCGACGCTGTCTCTTCGCGCGAGGGGCTATTTCTCTGTCTTCTTCTTCTAGCTCTGAGGCTTCTCTGTATCACCTTCTGGCTATGCCTGCTTCTCTCTCAAACTGTTGTGCTCCTAGGGTTGCTTCTAGGCGCACGTTTCTTCGGGCTGTGGGCCACGCATAAGGGTCTGGTTCTTGGTTCCTGATGACGTCAGGGATAAGGGTTGTGGGGTGGCGAAGCGAGGCTATTTCACTGATAGGGCTGAGGGTTTGTGACGATGAGGTGGTGTCCCAATAATATGTGTGTCCTGTGAACCTTATGTCGATGGCGATAACATTGATGTCTGCTCCGTTACTGAAGCTTCTTGGTTGGAGATCCTGTTCTAACAACCTCCAGAATTCTTCTTCGCTGGCTGCAACATCTAGCCAGTCATTTGGGTCGACTTCACTCCTTGTGCTCGCTGTTGCTAGCGAGTGCTCCCTGCTTTCTACTTTAACTACTACTGGTTCTCCTATGGCTACTGGAACGTCTGCGAGTTCCCAAGGTTGCGCTGCATCCACACAAGGAATGTAGGCAAGGAAAGGGAGTAAAGATCAGTGAAACGAAATAGGCACTGAGTAGAATGCCCTTAGTACTACTCCTAGTGACTAGAGGATGCGCTCACTTGCAAAAGTGGGGGGGACAAGTGAGGAGACTAGTGCGTGTCCAGCTTTCTGTGGTGATTGGGTACGAGAATGTAAGACAGTCTAGTTCTAGTGTTGCGACTACAATCTTTGTAGGCAATCACCGATTTCTTAGACGTCGAGAGGATTCGAGAGGGTGCTTTGTAGGCAGTTAAACATGAGAACTAGACTGGAGACTGAGCTCCGTCCAGTCTTGCTTTATATACTATTCTATGTGTAGATACATGTTTTGTACTGATCTAGATACATATCTACATAAGTCCATCCCCTAAGCCCAACATGATTGACATGAGGAGTCGACCTATAACAGAGATTAATATATACATGAGGCTACCAGCCGTTGATCTGCTGCGGGTGGTTGGAATGGAAGATGTCAACAGTAATTAAAGATAATGGATCACATCACAGTGATGAGGTGACTTGTGTGAGGTCTGTGATGTTTACAATGTATTAAATACATGTTGTGATCAGTAGGATGAAGGTGAAGGGTTGAAAGGTGAAGCCCACTGATCTGGAAAGGCCCATAGATCCCCTGTGTCTGGCACAGTGTCTAAGTCAGGTTTTCCCTTGATAAGATTAAGAAAGCGTCCATATACACTAAGGGTGAAAAATATATAGCTGTAACACTATCTAGAAGACAAGCTAGATGGGCCCAATATCTATCTAGGTTCAACCATACTTTGTGTACAAACTAGGATCGTCCAATGCTAAAGCAGATGCTCTCTCTGGACGAGAATATCATGCGTGAGGAATAGAGGATGACAACAAGGGAATAACTATAATACCCCCAGAGCGGATAAGGACAACATCATTCAAAGTTGTAATCTATGATGAAGGGGCACAGCTATATCAAGATATATTTAATCAAACATGTCTCTTAGTGGAGACAGAAGTACAGAAGTTATGTAAGGAATACAAAGTGTGCGAAGAAGCTAACAGGCTTCTCTACCAAGAAGGAAACCAGTTATACATTCCGGCCAAAAACAGAGATAACGAAGATTTAAGAATGAAGACCCTTAAATTATGTCATGACTTGCCCATGGCAGATTATTCCGGAAATGAAAAGACTATTGATCTAGTCTTACGACACTATTGGTGGCCTGGCATCACAATCCAGATTAAAGACTCTGTATCTCATTGTGATCGATGTGCACAAATGAAGTCTTCCAACCAGCCTAGCTCTGATTTGTTACAACCCTTGAAAATCCCTAGCAGACCCTGGCAAGACATATCCGTCGATTTCGTCACCAACCTGCCAGAAAGTAATGGATCAAACAGCATCCTAGTAGCTGTATATCACTTCTCAAAAGAAGTGGTGCTCATCCCCTGTTGCAAGACAACATCCGCCATCAAGACAGCAAGCCTCTACCTTCATCACATCTTCAAGCATCATGGAATTCCTCTATCTATCATGTCCGATCAAGGACCACAGTTTGCTTCACAAGTCATGGCAGAGCTATGTAAGAAGCTTAATATAAAACAATGTTTATCCACTGCACATCATCCCCAGACAGATCATCAAACAGAAAGGATGATCAGGGATGTGCAACAATATCTAAAAATCTTCTGTGCAGAGTGTCAAGGTAATTGGCCTCAATGGTTGTCAATTGCACAGTTCAGTTATAACTCTAAGAGGCAAGCCTCCACCAAGAAGTCTCCATTCAAAGTTACTTGTTCTTACACCCTACACATGGGAATAGAACCCATTGCGTTGTTACAATTCATCGTGCCAGGCACGTCTTTTCCCCTTTTTCTCTCTCTCTCGTGCGTACGCTCACACTTCTGCTCTTCCCCGGTTGCCCACACCAACCCTTTGCCCTTGTCCCTCAGCTCTCCAAGGTGTACCTCTCATGTACGTCATACTACATACGTGATCTTGTGCACTTATCTCCCTCGTGTTGCCTTATCGCACACGTGTTTCACCTTCCCTTGCCGCATGCACCGGCACATTGTGTTTCCTCTCATATGTGGGTTCTATCACATTCTCCCTTGTTCTTTCACATTCTATTGCTGCTTCCCACGCTGGCCCTTAACTCATGCCCTTGACCCTGTGACGTTATGGTCACACTGTCACTCTTCACTATATATACCAGTCGATCTGGCCTTATGCCTTTCCCTTAGCTTAGACCTCCCTGTGTATCGGCCTAGCCCCTTGCCTTGTGAATATAAGCCTCCCTCGATCTCTCACCTCTACAAGTCCCAGTTCGACTCTTGAGTAAACTCTGTATGCCTGCGACACTCTCGTAGATGTCCCTAGAACTCTTGGGCACCCTCTTGTGCCATCACCACCGTCTCTCCAGGACGGTTGAACCAACGACCTTCCACCACTAGGTCGTTAGCAGGGCTACGTGCGACCCTACCCGGGCCACACGTAACATGCGTCATCCTCCAAGGCACCAGCTGCCAATGAATTCCTATCCACTCTACACAATGTAATGGAGCAAACTAAATTAAATCTAGAATAAGCCCAGCTGCATATGAAGGCACAAGCTAACAAACATAAAAAGAAGACTCCTCCCTATAACGTTGGAGACAAAGTGTGGTTATCCACAGATAACTTAAAGTTGCCACGTGCAAGTCGCAAGCTAACAGAGTGATGGTTAGGGCCATACAACATCATCACACTAGTCAGGGATAATGCAGCAACCCTTCATTTTCCATCCTCTATGCAAATCCACCCAACTGTTAATATATCACAGATTAAGCCTTATAAAGAATGGCTTTAGGGAGAACCTGTCATCACTCCTGGCCCTATACAGGTAACCAAGGACCAAGATAACTTATATGAAGTAGAAAGAATCATCACTAGTAGATTCAAAGGTTGTCATCTTGAATACCTGGTCCATGTTACGATTCACTCACAGGACAAACACTTTTTCTTTACTTTCTCTTTTGGACTAATACTTTTCATTTCTCATGCTTAAACTCATTCCTTCCATGTCATTCTATGACATTCCATACATCTCGTAAGCATGCTTATCCTCCACCGCATGGGTACTCTTTATCTTCTGATCTTCTCACGTCGCATGCACCGGCCCTTAACATCTCGTTCTCATGTGTGGTTTTGCCATTGGTTCCTCCATTCTTACGCCACTTCCCACGCCAGCCCTTAATCTTTGTGACATGTAACTGTCATGTTTTCACTTCACTATATAAACCCTTCAACAGGGCCTCTCGTTCTTCTCCTTAGCTTAGTTCTACCTACAGCTTGTCACCTAGTTAGTGCTGGCAATCTATCGCCGTTACTCCTTGCATCTTCGCTCTACCATTAAGTGAGTGCTTCACACCACGGCTCGCCCGCCTCCATGTGTCTCTACCCTTGAACTCTAGACCTGCTTGTCAAGCTAGGTAGCGGTTACCCTTGACCCGTCAATGCTTTGACGGTATCCTTGACCCAGCATCCCCACGGCTGGCCCTACGTCGTTGAATATATGAACGACCGATCTCTTGACCCTACTAGGCGTTAGTAGGTCTATGCACAACCGCACCAACGGCCACGTGTAACAAAAGAACTAAGCTAAACTCCTTGTTTGGGTACTATCACGTACGCCGCCCACCATAGCTTCCCACCGAAACACTCAAACCACTGACCCGTGTTGAAACCCTCAAGAACCACCGCGTACTTCGCACTCCAACTCCTCTGATACCCCAGACGATCCCAACCAAGCATATTGGGATGAAGACCCCGACGAGCCTTTATTAGACTCTGACAAAGAACTCGCTACTCGCGACCTTGCCCACAGCTTTTCTGCTTCTATGCAGATACCTTGCCCTCAAACACCCCCGTCCCCAACACCCAGATGCCAAACTGGCCACATCTTCCCCCCGATCCCTCATCCACCGTCACCCACTATGACCACCAAACCTCTTGAACTCCGCATCGGAACTCCAGAAAAGTACGATGGCGATTATAAGATGGCCAAACAATGGTTTGACTCTGTCGCCTTTTACCTCAATGTCAACACAGAGGTATACACCACCAACCCAAAGCGCATCGCTTTTGCGCTCTCATATATGACCAGAGGTCCCGTGCTTACGTGGGCCAACACCTTTAGATCCTCAAAGATCGCAGCCGATGGCTCGATTTCGATGGGCTCTTGGTCCGACTTCCGTGATGCCTTTATCTTGGCATTCAAACACTATGACACCACCAGCAATGCAATTGCCTGGCTCACCACTACCTGCATAATTGCCACTCAAAATGGCGGATACTCTCCCTCGCTCACCAAGTACAACGCCCAGTTCCAAAACCACTGCGCCATCGCTGGTATCACTGACGACAATGTCCTTATCGGATATTACTCCACCGCCATCCCTAACACCCTCATGCGCCACATCCTAGCCATGGAGACGGTCCCCACCACTATAGACACCTGGTTAAAGAAGGCCATGATCTTCCAAACCCACATGGAGCGTGCTTGAGAAATCACTGCTCGACATAAGACCCCCTCTCGCCATACGTATCATCAGTACACCACCCCCACCCCAGCCAAAGACCTCAATGCCATGGACGTTGACGCTATCCGCATCCAACGACTCACCTCCGCCAAGCGAGAACAATGTTGTAAGGAAGGTAGATGCTTCCGCTGCCGCCAGAAAGGACATCGGGCTACTGCATGCCCTACATTTACTTCAAACACCCTGAGGCCGAAGAAGGTCGTTCGGAAAGTCATAGAAGTAGAAGTCAAAGATGAAGAAGAAGTCCCTTGGCTACAAGAAATTGATGATGAAGATGACGATGAAGAACCCAAGGTGTCTCACATTGCCTTTACCTCCCAGGATTTTTGAAATGGAACACTGCCTCGATGTCAGTAGTTCCTCCTATTACATGTGCACCTGTACTTGTATCCACATCCAAGAAATCAATGCATATCCCTCTGCAACTCATTGATCCTTCGCACACTATGAAAACCATCAACACTCGCGCCCTTATCGATAGCAGCGCAGACATCAACTGCCTAGATTAGAATTTCACCCGAAAACACCGACTTCCCCTTAATAAACTCCCGACACCCATCCCCATTAACAACGTCAATCAAACTCCCAATGCCAAAGGGGCCATCCATTACACTGCCTCTCTCTTCACCAACATCGACGGAATCACCCAACATATACACTTCCACGTCATGCACTGCGGGTCTGAGAACGTGATTCTTGGAATGCCCTGGTTACGACTCATGAACCCCTCCATTGACTGGTCATCGCAGACGATCGATATCCCAGAAATGGTAGATGAGTCGACCTCTCTCTACCACATCCACGTCGCCGATCTTAAGTGACATGATGATGCCCAACCTCGAGCACCCCCTCTGAAACCGCCTTGCCATGTCTTGGTCGAAACTATCCCCGACCATACCCTCTCTACATTTCTCGACATGCCAGATGGAAACCTCTATGTTCATCACACACTTCACACCAGCTCTTGTCAATGGATCATCAAGTCGGGATCTCGATACTGTTACGAATCGATTTCGCGATCTACTCTTTTTCCTTTATCTTATCTTATCACACCATGATCTTATCAAAGATCACTCCTTTCTCTAATCCCTTACCTTTCTATCTGATTAGATTAGATATGATGTCATCATGACATCACAGGTCTAGGTGCCTCACCTCATACACACTACCTTAATTACTGCACCTCTAGACCGTTCTCTTCACTTTCACATTACATTCCTTTCATTTTACTTATCGTCTCAGTCAGCTAACATAGCCATACTCCACACATATGTCATACCCTCTACCTCTACCCTTCGCCCAGCTGACTTAGAACTCTTGTATCTCCTACTGTATTACTAGTATAAATATACGGGACACTTGGGGATACTTCCCTAAGTTGTTCCACCTGTTAACATCCTACCTCTTGCCCAAGTTGGATCCAGCTCCACTTGTGAATGTAACGTCACAGCAAGCATCGCCTCATCTATTCCCCGAATATCTGAGCAACTTCGAGAGTTCACTGTTACGATTCGCTCACAGGACGAACACTTTTTCTTCTCTTTCTCTATTGGACTAATACCTTTCCATTTCTCACGCTTAACCTCATTCCTTCCATGTCGTTCTACGACATTCCATCCATCTCGTAAGCGTGCTTATCCTCCACCACGCAGGTACTCTTTATCTTCTGATCTTCTCACGCCGTATGCGCCGGCCCTTAACTCTCCTTTCTCATGTGTGGTTTTGCTATTGGTCTTCTATTTCTAACACCGCTTCCCACACCAGCCCTTAACCATTGTGACACGTAACTGTCACGCCCCTACTTCACTATATAAACCCCTTCAACAGGGCCTTTCGTCTTTCTCCTTAGCTTAGTTCTACCTACGGCTTGTCGCCTAGTTAGCACTAGCAATCCACTTGCCTTTACTCCTCAGTCTTCATTCTACTATTAAGTGAATGCTTCACACTCGGCCCCACCGCCCTCGTGTGTCTTAACCCTTGAAACCTTTGACCCGTTTGCCAAGCTAGGCAACGGTTATCTCTCGACCCATCAACCCCTTGACAGTACCTTCGACCCAGCATCCCTATGGCTGGTCTCATGTCGTCGTTGACACGAACGACAGATCCCTTCGACCCTACTAGGCGTTAGTAGGTCTACGCACTACCATACCCATGGCCACGCGTAACAAAAGAACTAAGCTGCCTCCTCGTTCGGGTACTATCACGTACGCCACCCACCATAGCTTCTTGTCGAAACACTCGAACCACTGATCTGCATTGGAACCCTCGAGAACCTTCATGTACTTCACACTCTGACTCCTCTGACACCCCCGACGATCTCAACCAAGCATATTGGGACGAAGACCCCGACGAGCTGTTATTAGACTCAGACGAAGAACTCGCCACCCACGACCTTGCACACAGCTTTTCTGCTTCTGTGCAGATACCTCGTCCTCAGACTCCCCCATCCCCAACACCCAGACGCCAGACTGGCCACATCTTTCCTCCGATCCCTCGTCCCCCATCACCCACTATGACTACAAAACCCCTTGAACTTCGCATCGGAACTCCGGACAAGTACGATGGCGACTATAAGACGGCCAAACAGTGGTTTGACTCCGTTGCTTTTTACCTCAACGTCAACGCTGAGGTATACACCACCGACCCGAAGTGCATCGCCTTTGCGCTTTCATATATGACTCGAGGCCCTGTGCTTACATGGGCAAACACCTTTAGATCATCAAAGATCACAGCTGATGGCTTGATCTCAATGGGCTCTTGGTCTGACTTCCGTGACGCCTTCATCTTGGTGTTCAAACACTATGACACCACCAGCAACGCAATTGCCTGGCTCACTACCACCCGCATGACCGCCACAAAGAACAGTGGATATTCCCCTTCCCTCACTGAGTACAACGCTCAGTTCCAGAATCATTGCGCCATCGCTGGCATCACCGATGACAATGTCTTGATCGGCTACTACTCAGCCGCTATCCCCAACGCCCTTATGCGCCGTATCCTCGCCATGGAGACGGTCCCCACCACTGTAGAAGCATGGTTGAAGAAGGCTGTCACCTTCCAAACCCACATGGAGTGTGCTTGAGAAATCACCGCTCGCCACAAAACCCCCACTCGCCACACGTACCATCAGTACACCACCCCCACCCCCCCCCCCGCCCCCAAAGCCATGGACGTTGATGCCGTCCGCCTCCAATGACTCACCCCCGCCAAATGCGAACAATGTCGCAAAGAAGGCAGACGCTTCCATTGCCGCCAGAAAGGACATCGGGGTACCAACTGCCCCACATTTACTTCAGACACCCCGAGGCTGAAGAAGGTCGTTCGGAAGGTTATAGAAGTAGAAGTCGAGGATGAAGAAGAAGTCCCTCGGCTACAAGAGATAGACGATGAAGACGACGATGAAGAACCAAAGGTCTCTCGCGTTGCTCTTACTTCCCAGGATTTTTGAAACAGAACGCTGCCTCGACGTCAGTAGTTCCTCCCATTACATGTGCACCTGTACTTGTATCCACATCCAAGAAATCAATATGTATTCCCCTTCAACTCATTAATCCTTCGCACACCATGAAAACTGTCAACACCTGCGCCCTCATTGATAGTGGTGCAGATATCAACTGCCTCGACTGGGACTTCGCCCGAAAACACAAACTCCCTCTTGACAAACTCCTGATGCCTATCCCTGTCAACAACGTTGATCAAACCCCCAATGCTAAGGGGGCCATCCGCTACACCGCTTCCCTCTTCACAAACATTGATGGGATCGCACAGCACGTGCACTTCCACATCATGCATTGTGGGTCCGAGAACGTGATTCTCGGGACGCCCTGGCTAAAACTTACGAACCCCTCCATCGACTGGTCTTTGCAGACGATCAGCATCCCTGAATCAGTGGACGAATCCGCCTCCCTCTATCATATTCATGTCTCCGATCTCAAACGACATGATGATGCCCAACCTCGAGCACTCCCTTCGAAACCACCTCGACACGTTATGGTGAGACTGTCCCAGATCACACCCTCTCCACATTCCTTGATATGCCAGACGGGAACCTCTACGTTCGCCGAGCGCTCTATGCCAATTCTTGCCAACGGGTCCTTAAGTCAGGATCCAGATACCACCAGACTCACCCAAAGCTTGTTGCTAAGCTCACCACCACCACTGAACTTGCGGCTGCCGCTGAAAAAGCCAAGCCGAAGGTTACGCTCCCAGACGCCTATAAAGACTTCGCCCCAGTCTTTGCCAAAGAGTCTGCCGACTCCCTTCCTCCCTCTAGACCCTATGACCATGAAATCAATGTCAAAGACTCATTTACCCCGAAAATCGGCAAACTTTACCCGCTCACCCCAGACGAAAAGAAAGCCACTGAAGACTTCCTCGATGAAAATCTTGCCGCTGGCAAGATTCGCCCCTTGAACTCCCCTCAAGCATCACCGTTCTTCTTCGTCAAGAAAAAAGATGGCAAACTCCACCCCTGTCAAGACTACCGATACCTCAATGAACATACCACCCGCGACGCCTACCCGCTACCCCTGATCTCAGACCTCCTCGACAAACTCAAAGGCGCCCGTGTTTTCACCAAATTCGACGTACGCTGGGGATATAACAACGTACGAATCAAAGACGGGCACTAATGAAGAGGTGCCTTCGTCACTCATAAAGGACTCTTCAAACCAATGGTTATGTTCTTTGGCATGACTAACTCTCCAGCGACTTTCCAACATTTCATGAACGACTCCTTCCGCGACATGATCGCTGAGGGATGGTTGGTTATTTATATGGACGATCTCCTCATCTTTTCCCCAGACAACGCCCTCCACACTAAACACACTCGCCGTGTCCTTCAACGGATGATGGAACTTGACCTCCATCTCAAGCTGGAAAAGTGCCAGTTCGCTGCCCCCGAGGTAGAATACCTCGGGATGATTGTCAAAGAAGGACAACTTGCCATGGATCCCGTTAAACTCGATGGGATTGCCAAGTGGCCTATGCCACAAAAAGTCAAAGACGTCCGATCCTTCCTTGGTTTCGCTAATTTCTACAGACGTTTTATCCCTGGATACTCCAATATCGCCCGACCCCTCATTGATCTCACCAAGAAAACTATGCCCTGGACTTGGACACCAGCTCAACAAGTCACTTTTGAACAACTCAAAGAGCTGTTCCTCCATAAGCCTGTCCTCTTCATGCCTGATATTTCTCGACCATTTGCCATGGCCACCGACGCTTCAAAATACGCGTCGGGTGGGATTTTATTACAAACTGATGCGAACGGGGATTGGCACCCCTGTTCTTACTTATCACAATCGTTCTCCTCTTCAGAATGCAACTACGATATCCACGACAGGGAGCTCTTGGCCGTTATCCGTGGTTTCAAGACCTGGAGGCAATACCTCCATGGCTCTCTCTTCCCCATCAAAGTCTTTTCCGACCACAAGAACTTGATGTACTTCTGTCGCCCCCAGGATCTCAATTAGTGTCAAGCCCACTGGCTCCTTGACCTTGCTGACTACGATTACTCAATCACCCATGTCCCCGGCATCCAACTTGCTGGTCTGGACGCCCTCTCTCGCCGCCCGGATCTCCTTCCTCGCGCTGATTCTGATAACATTGGAGTCACCCTCCTTCCTGACGCCCTCTTCGTCCGTCTCATCGACTCAGCCCTTTCCAACCACATTGCCTCTGCCTCCGCCTCCGCCTCCGACGACCTCGTCCTTCATAAGCTCCAGGAGCTGGACGGCTCTTTTCCCCCTGTCTTTCGCTCTCGCCTCGCCGATTGGCAATACTCTGATGGTGTCCTCCAATATCAAGGATGCGTCTACGTCCCTCCTGACCATGACCTTCGCCGAACTATCGTCCAACGTTCTCATGATCATGACTCCGCCGGACACCCCGGTTTCCTTAAGACTCGCCAACTCGTAGCATCGGAGTTCTGGTGGACTGGCCTGGCCACATTCGTTCGCTCCTACGTTGAAGGCTGTGCCGTGTGCCACCGTAATAAGGCAAACACGCACCCTACCATTCCCCCGCTCGTCCCTATTCCGTCCTCCTGTTCTCACCCTTTTCAGCAGATCTCTTGCGATCTAATCACCGATCTCCCGCTATCCAGGGGATTCGACTCGTTATTGGTCGTGGTGGACCACGGCCTTACTAAGGGGGTAATTCTTTGCCCCACGAAGAAGACCATCACCGCAGAAGGCGTCGCAGCGCTCTTTTTCCACAAAGTCTACCTCCGCTTTGGACTTTACGAAAAGGTTATCTCAGATTGAAACAACCAAAAGACGACTTCAAATAAAGCTCAAGTCAAGTGGACTCGAACTCAGTGGTTGTAAGGATGAGAGGAGGAGGGGACTTCAGTCTTATGGCGAGAAAACCAAGAGAACTTGACTGGGGATGCCAGCCAAGGTCCTT